>CM046387.1:325381-340467 GCA_025413485.1 Ficus microcarpa | reverse complement strand
CACATCCCTGTTTCTTCCAATCATAACTTATCACATTGCATCGTATCATAACATATCTTATCACATCATAAAACATCATATTTAATAGGGATATGTACATATCCTAACTGTGAGACCAGAAGGCAGAAAAACATATCTTATCACAAAATATATATATTAACTTACAAAAACTGTGGCGCGTTGGCAGGCAAATTATGAGACAAGAAGGCAGGAACTCGCTCTGATACCAACTCTGTAACGACCCACCTTACGTAGGCCGTTACAGCTTACTTAACTTAACATACATCATTACTTAACTTACTGCATTAGCGGAAATTTGGACTAGAAAAATATCACACTTTTTTTTTTTAAAACTTGATTTACATACTTACATACAAACATACTTATATACATATGAATAAATACTGAAACGAGTATTTGAGTCTGAAATTGATTATAAAACAAAACTGCATACATATAAAATAACAAAACGCGCAGTGGTTCCCAGCCCGTAATCTCATAGACAGTCCTGCCCCGCTCCACGCCTTTTCAAGCATTGCCAGTAGGGAGCTTACCTACAGCATATACGTAAGTTGTGAGCTTTCGCTCAGCAAGTACAACTTTTTACCCGCAAAACATTTCATAATAAATGCATGAACCAATTATGCTTCATTATGTTTATTTTATATCTTAACATACTAAGGGCCCCTTAACATAAATGTCCGTATCGGACGCGCAGCTATAGAGTGGTTGGGGCGGCCAGCCCAATCCAACTCAAACCATAGACCTAACCCGACCTAACGCGGGTCGATACGAACAGGCAAACTTACTTTTCATCATGTCATACTTTGTTCTTATTCTTATCCTAAGAATTTGTGAACATGCTTCATGATGTTTCACATACATAAATCATATATTGATATTTCATAAATCTTAAACAAATCATACATTATTTCATCGCATAACATTTAAAACATATCATACATAAAATCAGATCAAACAAGTAATACAACAAAGGGCCTATGTTGTAGGCGGAGTTGTACTTACTTGTTTTACTAGATCTGCGTTCTGGACTTTAACAGGTCGCCACACAGTTTAAACACCTGTTTACAAAAGACGTAAGATAAGAATCACCTTATCTTATCATAACTTATTATTTTAATGTTGGTATCCCAATCGACATTTATCCATACTCCGAATTATATGTCCCACCACATACCAAAAGTTGACATTAAATTTGGTTATTAACAGTAACCTTGATTCCAAAACTTTTCACATAAAAATTAGTAACCCCTTCGGTTACTAGAAACATCTTTTACTTATTCGGCTTAACTTACAAATAACTTTTTCACCGATCCTTATGATTTTCTTTCAAAAATAGCAAAATTGTAAAAATTCTGAAAAATTTTTCTGAAAACATTTCTAGAAACTCAGTCATCAAAGTATGTGCAGAAACTACCCAATCCTGCACCGTCTTGAAAACACTGCACAGGAACTTCTGTTTTCCCTACTCAGTTTTTAAAATTAAATTATACTTTAAAATTGGTTTTGAATTTGTAAAAGTTCTCTTCATGAAAGTTGTAGACCTCAAAATTTCCTAGAACTTTTGTGTTTAACACAAAACCCAGTTCTGCCCTTAACTTACCCATTTTCTCGTTTGAAGTTGCTTGGGCGTGGTCACTGGACTGATCAGGCCAAGCTCAGGTTTTGATGAAAACGGAGGCCGTTGGAGTCTTATTTTTGAAAACGGTTCACATTGCCCCCTAGGATTTTTCCTTTTCTACAACTTTCGTGTTTTAACTTTCTTCAAATTCGGCCTTTAAGGGCCTCAAAATTCTAATTTCAGTATACTGTCTTGTTTTGGTCCGAACTGGCAGTTTCCATTTGGGCGTGGTTCTTATGCCAAATTACGTGCACCCTACCTCAAACGGTTAAAACCGTGAGCTTACAATCAAGTGGGCAGCGTATTACCATCGTTTTCCCTCTCATACAATCAATCCTCATTACATAGCACCCATACTTTCACGTAGAAATTTTCTTACTGAAATTGAAGTTTTTGGGGTTTTTTCCAAACCTTCACACAATATACTTCACAATTCTAATCACATACATTCCATAACTCTTCTTAGGTATGTGGGGGCATCTAATCAAACATTTGGTGTGCATAATCTTAATGTAAAAATTTTTAGAGCATAAATAGAGAAATATAACCATCCACATAAAAGTAAGCTCTCTAGAGCTCATACATACACATACAAGCTTACTAAAAACATTCAATGAAGAAAATAGAAAACGAGCTCATGCTCTCATAACCAAGGGTTTGAAATATGCATAAGAATTTTTGCTACAAACTTAGTGGACAGAGCTTAGGGGGGTGAGAGGATTTACCTCTAAAGCTTAGAAAGTGAACACAAACTTGAATCCAACAACTTTTTTTTTTTCTTCGCTCTTCTCCAAGAGTCCGACCAAGTGGTCTCTTTTTCTCTCTTCTTGCTGTGTCGGCTTTGTGGGAGAGTTGATGGCTAAAAGATGAACTAAAAGTTAGTCTTCATTAATTGACCAACTATGTCCCACCACCAATATATATATATAACCTTTAAATTAATTCCTTCCTTAATTGTATATCCACCCACAGAAAGCCAATTATTTGCCCAACAGCCCAAGAGTGGCCGGCCAAGGTGGACAACTTATGGGCTAAGCAAGTTTGAATGGTCAACTTGTATTTCTTTCCTTTTTTTTTTTTCAAAAAACCAAAAATTTCTTAATTATCTTTGTTGATAATGTGTTCCTTAATTAAGCCCCATTTGGCTTGTCTCTCAAAATACAATCCAGTATCATATAAATATGAATATTTTCAATACTGTTTTCTACTAAAAACAGTACCGTTATACCGAACGGCAGTCCAAAAATTCATCTGTGCTTAATTGGACTGAGTAAAAATTTTTCTTTTGAACTTAAAGTCTCTTGGCCTCTTTACTCTAAATATTAAGCTTGATTTTCTACAATGGTCCCGTGCCTTATTCTTACTTCCGTATTCGTAATTACGATTTTTCACAGTATAATTTCATACTGTTAATTATACTGCAGTATCGTTTCAAACATATTTTTAGATTTTTCCTGGTCAAACATTGACCGGAATAAAATCATACATACATTCTAATTCTGATAAAATCAGATTAAGCATTTCATATAAACATACATAACACAAACTTTTGATTTCAAGGGCAGAAATCGTAATTTGTACAAAAATGGGTTATTACACTAACAAGCACTCAAAATGCTTTCGTATGTTTTCAAAGGTCACAAGAGCAAGCTTGATAGTCCGACTTATAGATTCCTCATCAAACTGTAGGGATATATAGGTGCCCTAAGGATAGAAAATCTTAGGGATTTTCTGTAAATATGACATTTTGATATTAATAAGAGGAAATTATTCATGTTTAAGAAGTTGCGTCCTATTTACTTTCATTTGTTGATTGTATAATTATTTTGAGCAAACATAAAATACTCCTAGGCTGTTGGTAATATATCGAATTACCATATGTATACGGGGTATGCATAGAAGACGTGGTAATTTGATAACAGTCTAAATAAATAGTCCGCAATCAACGGAATAAGATTTGGGGATCTTATTCATGATAAGATTGTAAAGGTTGTCTACTTCCTTGGAGGGATGGTTTGTCTTGACCATCGGATAGGTTCCGAGTAGAAACTTTAATGTATACCAGTATTGAGGTATGACATTGGATTGGACCTAAAGTGTTAATTGATTCGGTTTAATAATTCCGTTTATAAGAATCAATGATACTCTGATTATCATCCTGCATTAATCTTAATCCTGAAATGATTACTTGAGTTCGCATCCATGACTTATGTACTTTGATGCACTAAAGGTGAGACACTGTTAATTCATGGTCAACATACTTGTGTTTTGAGTGCATGACTTATGGATGGAGAAATCAAGATTCATAGATACGGAATCCATAGCTATCTTAATGATAGTAAATGTTATCTACTTAAAGGTATTATTCGGGGATTGAAAGATAGTATAACAAGACCTTGGCCATCGGTTTACTTTGTGTTCTCTGGTGGTTTTTCAATTGTATGGTTTTACAATTGGTGGTTCTTTCAATGGAGAATAATTGAACTTTAAGTTAAAATGATTGAAAAGGTAAAACGGAAAAAGTCCTTAATTCAATCATGGATAACATATGGGGATTAAGCAAGCGATGAATAAATCATGGAAGAAGCACTACGTGAGAGAGCTTTCGTAATACGGTATGTAAACAGGAGTTCAGCTTTAAACTTTTAGTGGAATAGTTTTGAAGTTGATAATTGATGGATAATTAATCTGAGATTAATTTTTCACAATTATAGGAGCCTCTTTACATATTTCCATCGGGTCCCTCTATTAGCTCATATAGTTCCACGAAGCGTCTCGGGATTTGTTCCTAATGAGATCGGTAAATTGTAAATGGAATTTTGTAATGTCTATTAAGACATGGTACTCTCTAACATGCAATCCAGAAAAGATTGGACATGTGAAATTTGTAGACAAATGATTTGTCAACATGTGATTGGTTAATTTGAATTTTGAAAATAAGATTATGTTTGAATTTTGGAAAACAAAATTTTTCTCTCCTAATTAAAAGTGGTGCACGTTTTTTAATTGTATGGAGGAAGAAAATTTTGTTTCAAAATTATTTAAATATATTCCTAACATTTAATTATTAATTGGTTTAAATAATGGTGATTATTTCATGAATTTTTCTTTCCTAATTAAATAGGTGCATGGTTTTTGTGAGGAAAGAAAATTTGAAATATTTCATTAATTTAAATTAATTAATATGGATAATGTTTATGGAAAATATTTATTCAAATATGTGAATCCTATTTAAATTCGAAAAGGTTTAAAAGAAGTTTGAATCTAGACAGGACTAGGATCTTTTGACTAGTCTAGATTCTTGATTTAAAATTTAAACCACCAGGATCTTTTGACTAGTCTAGATTCTTGATTTAAAATTTAAACCACCAATCAAGATTTCTCTTACTTTGTGGCCGAATTTTAAAGGGGATTTCCTCTTGAAAATTATTATTATGTTCAATGAATCTAGCCCTAAAGTTGTATGATCTTTTGGTTCAAGATTTATCCGGAAAATAATTATTAATTATTTTTCAAGTAGGAGATAAATTTTGAAATGGATTGGAATACTATATAAAGGCTAGGAGTTCTTGAAAAACTAATTTTTGATTTTTTTTTTTGAAAAAAAAAACGTTTTTTAATAATAAAAAAAATTTTGTTTTTCTTCCACATCAAAAATTCGGCTTTCTTGTGAGAGAGAAAAAGAAAGAAAATTCCATTGAATCAAAACTGCGAGGAAGGTTAAACCGAGTGATAATTTTTCATAGGAGGTTAACCGGTTCTTGTTTTGTAGTTTTGAAGAAAGAAGTTGGATCAAATTCTCAACGAGGATCATCGGAATTGAGAAGGAGGGATCTAGACTTCGGAAAGTATTACCGGTCGCTTGGATTCATAGAACGTGTGCCCACACACACTCTGAGACGTGGAACTCGAGAATAGTAGAGAAGATGTAACGACCCACCTAGCGTAGGCCGCCACCTTGCTTGTTAACATACATTCATAACATATTACTTACTTGCATACTTAGCTTGTTAAACACAGCGGATTTTTTTTTTTTTTTTTATAGTACATAAAACTATGTACATAAACTTAAAATATTGTTTCTGTGCATAAACATATTAATTATTATTTATAAAACGTTTCTTGTCTCTCATAAGTATATACCACTCAAAAATGCGTAGCGGTTCCATATACCACGATTTACAGTGCTTGAACTCGCTACTCCCCATCGCATCAATATCAGCTGGCAGGCGACTTACCTACAGCACAAACTCAAAACGGTGAGCTTAAAGCCCAGTAAGTACAACTCCTAAGCCGTAATTAAATAATAATATAACTTGTAACATATACCATTTAAATCATGATAACATAGCATACACATAGCATAACACTTAACGTAGCATATATCACATAGCATACATAACATATAATACATGACATACTTAGTATAACACATAGCATGCATAGGTCATCTTATGCTTCATTATTTTCCTTATTCTTATATCTTATGGGCCCTTAGTCTACGTGTTCGTATCCGGCGCGCGACTATGGATTGTCTGGGGCGGCCAAACCAATTCCAGTTCAATCCACAGTCCAACCCAACCTGACGCGGGTGGTACGACACGGTGCTTATTTTCTTACTTAAACTTGTTTACGTGTGAACATACATTTCTGATGTCTTGATTCTTTCTTATCTTGTCTTATCTTAGCATATAACCATATACTTAACATATTTCATAATACTTAGCATATTTCATGTAGCATACATGGTACTTAGCATATAACACAGAGCACATCATCGAGTCTAATAGTATAATCCTATTAGCTTGTGCTGTAGACGGTGTTGTACTTACAGTCTGTACTTCAATTGTTTGGCAGATCCTCTTCCGAGTTCAGCTGCAGGACTCCTCCTGCTTGATTAAAGGACGTACGTCAGTCTTCTAGTCCATCTTTATCGTATGTTGGTACTAACCAACCTTCATGCGGGTTTTCGGCTATATGTCCCCCTAACGTGAAGCCATTTGTAACCCAGCGGGTTACGTTGAAAAATCTTTCCGTAAGCTTAAGCCCATTTATAAAAATATTGGGTTAGGTAAAACCTACCCTAGGGCTTGTATAAAACTTGTTCTCTTCTAGGTCAACCAAAGTCAACCTTTACGAGTGCTAAAGTCAACCCTCTTCGGGTCAATTCTGGGCTTCGGGGCAAAGCCCGGTAACTCGGGTGCTAAATCCCGGCTACCTTACGTTCTACATTTTCCTTTGAAAAACTTAACTTAAAATCCTTTTCTTTGAAAACTTTAACTTAAAAACCCTTTTTCATAAAAAGACTTAGCTTAAAACTTAAACTTAATAACTTGCTTCATAAAAATTTCGTAGATCTTGGCTTATAATTTCATAAAATGAGTAAGGGTCGGAAACTGCTTTTAGGACAGTTTCCGTGTTTGAAAACAGTGTGTTGAGTCCGAAAAATAATTTTCCTAGTTTGGTTCTACAAAATCATGCACAGAATTTTGTTGAATCCTGCGCAGTTTTTCAGATTTTAGGTTAAAATTAAAAATCCATTTTGATTTGGAAAAAGTTTCCTTCACAAAAGTTCTAGCCCTCGAGGAGTTCTAAAACTTTTGTGTTTTACACATTTTCTGATTCCTTACCGATTAATACCAGTTTTAAATCGAAAACAGACTTAACATGAAAACTGGGTCTCACTGACCCACCTACGGTTTTTCTTGAAAAAGTAGGCCGTTGGAGCCTTATTTTGGCAAAGTGCTCGCGATACCCCCTAGGAAACACCCTAATCTACAACTTTCATGTTTTACGTTTTTGCCCATTCGGCCTCTATCAGCCTACTGTGACACTTTTCCGAGACTGCCCCCTGGGGACCCGAGAGGCAGTTTCAGTTTTTAGGGTTGCTTTTATGTCCTAGGGCGAGGGTTCTAGCTCGACCGACCACTTCGGGAGATAGTCCACATACATGCAGCGCGTCTAGCGTCCTTTAAAGGCTTACCAAGCCATCCCACGTGATCATGCAACCCACAAATCCGAACCTAATTGCCTAGGGTTGCATGGTTCTCTAGCAAGCATTCAACATACATTCTAGCATCCTTAGTTCATAAAATTTTAAATCATACATGCACAAATAAAACTGACCTAATTGGGGACATAAAGCCTAATTTAACCCTAGCATGCCATCTAGCAATTTAAGCACAAAATCATAACCTAAATTTCATGCACACAACCAAACCACCCACTCGGCTACCCTAACCATGCACACACGGCAACCAAGCACACATAGGGCAGAAAATTTAAACACATGCATGGGCTTATGCCCTTACATCTTTTTGGCTGAAATACACATAAAATCAAAGCTTAAAAATAAATTGAAAGCTTTAAGAAAACTTTTAAAATTTTACCTCAAGTGGTGGAGTGGTTCGGCCTTAGGGTTAGGGTTCCAAACTTTTTCCTAAGTTCCCCCCTGGGCTCAAGGTTTCGGCTGCTCTCCTTAGGTGCACCAAAAATTAAATTTTTGGTCTCCAATTGGTCTCCTCTCTTTGCTCGGCCACTCAAGAAGTGCTAGCCCCATACTGAAAATTTTTCTTCTCTTCTAATCACAAAACCCGTGAGCTGTTTGGAGCCATAAACATGCTCCTAACTTGCTCCAAATCTCACTCTTTTGCTTGCTAGGCTAACCCGAACTTCAAGCCCTAGTTTCTCCCTCAAATTTTGGTTTCCCTTCTCTCTCTCCCCTGCACCAAAGCTCACGGCAGTGGCTACACAAGGCTGCCAGAATTTTTTTTTTCTTTTCTCTCCCTCGGTTCCTAGGCTACCCGAAGATGGAGATTGGTGGTTGGACTTGAAAATTTTTTCTGAATTCTCTTTCTCACTCTCTCGGCTTTGGTTGAGCAGAAAAATGGCAAGAGGTTAGTTGTGTTTTACATTTAAAATGAATAGGTAAAGGCCTCTATTTATAGACAACTTTCAAGCTTTCAAAAATTCAACTTTGACCCCTTAAGTTTTAAAACTTTGGCCTTGTAGCATGCAAGGTGGCCGGCCATAATGGTTGTGGAAGCCAACCAATAGTGAGTTGTCAAGGGTTATGTGTCACAAGCTCATTGGTTCACCACACCATAAGAGATAAGGTTGACTTTCTTTGTGTAAAACTTAAATTAAGCTTGTTTGACTGAAAATCTTGAAACGTTGAGTTTAAAAATTTAAATTCCAATACTATAAATATTATTTTACAGTTTTGGATTTTTATACTTGCCTTCGGAAAATCGGGTCGAAAAATATTTTTCTTGTTTTCTCAAACCCTTTCTGCCCCATGAATTCAATAAATGCGCCTGATTTTTCTATGGTGGTTCCGGTGTCTCCTTTTCATTATCTGTTAAAGAAAATGAGTTTCTGCAGTATTTTTCGAAAAATGCAGATCTTAAAATTCATGTTTCACAATTTGGACCATTTTGGTCAAACTTTGACTTTTCGGGTCAACGGTTGACTTTTTGGTCAAAATTTTGACTTTTCACAAATCGATCAGATTTCACTCCTTTTTGTCCGAAAAGGCTGTTTGCTTCTTCGAATCATCATTTTTGAGTCTTTTTAAGCTATAAAAACTCATAATACACACATGAAAGTTCTGAACTGAACTTTTTTCATAAAATTGCATAACTGCACATATTTAATTCTTTACAAAGAATTAGTAGCATGAAAACCAGATATCACAATCTACCCTCCTTAAAAATTTTCGTCCTCGAAAATTAAAACAACTCGGGGTAGTTCTTCCTCATCGCATCCTCTGGCTCCCATGTTGCTTCTTCGACTTTATGATTTCGCCATAATACCTTAATCATAGGAATAACTTTATTCCTTAAAACCTTATTTTCTCTGTCGAGGATTTTAACGGGTTTTTCTTCATAGGTCAGATCTGTCTGAACTTCCACTGGCTCATGACTGAGCACGTGAGAAGGATCTGGGATATACTTCTTCAGCATTGAAACGTGAAAAACGTCGTGCATTGAGGCTAACTCTGGCGGTAGGGCGAGCCTGTATGCAACTTTTCCAATTCTCTCAAGAATCTTGAATGGTCTTGTATACCTCGGACTGAGCTTTCCCTTTTTGCCAAAACGCATTACTCCTTTCATAGGAGCAATTTTGATAAAAACAGCATCTCCGACTTGAAATTCAAGCGGTCGTCGACGTTTGTCTGCATAACTTTTCTGTCGGCTAAAGGCTATATCAAGTCTCTGCTTGATCTTCCTGATGTCTTCGGAGGTCTTTTCTATGAAGTCTGTGGTCTGCAGTTGTTTCTGTCCGACTTCCTGCCAATGGATAGGTGATCGACACTTTCGTCCATACAACGCTTCAAACGGAGCCATCCCTATTGAGGCATGATAGCTGTTGTTGTAGGAAAATTCGATCAATGACAGCTTTTCATCCCAATTTCCTTTGAAATCTAGGACGCACGACCTCAACATATCTTCCAAGGTCTGTATGGTTTTCTCGGACTGTCCGTCAGTTTGGGGGTGAAAAGCAGTACTAAACTTCAGTCTTGACCCCATTGCAGCATGAACACTAATCCAAAATCGCGACGTAAAACGCCCATCACGATCAGAGATGATCGATTTTGGGATTCCGTGCAGTCTGACAACTTGAGCCACGTAAATTTTTGCTAATTTCTCCACTGGGTGGGTGGCTTTAATCGCAATAAAGTGTGCCGATTTGGTCAAACGATCCACAATGACCCAAATCGTGTCGTTTCCGCTCGTGGTTCTGGGCAGTCCAACTACAAAATCCATCGTGATTTGCTCCCATTTCCATTCCGGAAGTTCGATCTTTTGCAATTCTCCTCCTGGAAGTCGGTGTTCGGCCTTAACTTTCTGACAAGTTAGGCACTTTGACACAAATTCTGCCACTTGATTCTTCATGTTTGGCCACCAATAGGTCTCTCTAAGATCCTTGTACATCTTGGAAGCTCCCGGATGTACTGAATACGGTGTTTGGTGTGCCTCCGACATTATCCTTTTCTTCAAATCCTCCACGTCAGGAACGCAGATTCTCCCTCTAAAATGGAGTATGCCGTCATCAGAAGTCCTGAATTCGTTGCCCTTCTCACTAAATAGTCTGGCTTTCAACAATGAAGAGTCGTTTTCTTGGTGTGCCTTAATGACGTCTAGCAGATCAGACTTGAGGACAAGCGAAGACAACTTCCCCGCTATCATTTCGATGTTGAAATCCACGATTTCCTTTTGCAAAGGCTTAGGAAGTGCTTCAATAGATATCAGCATGCCTACTGACTTCCGACTTAGTGCATCTGCCACCCTGTTTGCCTTCCCAGGGTGGTAAAGATTTCGCAATCATAATCCTTCACAAGTTCTAACCACCTTCTTTGCCTCATATTTAACTCCTTTTGAGTAAAAATATACTTGAGGCTCTGGTGGTCAGTGTAGATCTCACACTTGTTCCCGTATAGATAATGCCTCCATATCTTGAGAGCAAAGACTACTGCGGCTAATTCCAAATCATGGGTAGGGTAGTTCCTCTCATGGTTCTTCAGTTGTCGGGACGCATAGGCCACTACCCTCCCGTTCTGCATCAAAACAGCTCCGAGTCCGTTCTTGGAAGCGTCACTATAAATCACGAAATTTCCTGCTTCAACATCAGGAATTATCAGCACAGGTGCGCTCGTCAATTTCCTCTTAAGCTCTTGGAAGTTCTCCTCACACTTCTGGGTCCACTCGTATTTCTTTTCCTTTCGAGTGAGAGCAGTAAGAGGTGCTGCAATCTTCGAAAATCCTTCTACGAATCTCCTGTAGTATCCTGCCAACCCAAGAAAACTCCTAATCTCCGTGACGTTCCTGGGTACTGGCCATGAGCTGACTGCTTCTACCTTAGTTGGATCTACAGAGATTCCTTCCTTTGTCACTACATGCCCCAAAAAGTGAACCTTCTCAAGCCAAAATTCACACTTTGTGAATTTAGCATACAGTTGATGCTGCCTTAACATCTCCATTACCAACCTCAAGTGCTGTTCATGCTCTTCTTGGGACCTCGAGTATATCAGGATATCATCGATAAAAATGATCACAAACTTATCTAAGTAGTCCCTGAATACTCGGTTCATCAAATCCATAAAAGCAGCTGGGGCATTGGTCAATCCAAAGGGCATAACTAAAAACTCATAGTGCCCATAACGCGTCCTGAAGGCTGTCTTGGAAATATCTGACTCCTTGATCCGCAGTTGATGGTAGCCTGAGCGTAGGTCAATCTTTGAAAAGACTGTCGCTCCCCTGAGCTGGTCGAACAGATCGTCTATCATTGGGAGAGGATACTTGTTCTTGATGGTGATCTTGTTCAGCTCTCGGTAATCTATACACATTCGCAGCGATCCGTCCTTCTTCTTCACAAACAAGACGGGTGCTCCCCACGGAGAGTGACTCTGCTTAATGAACCCTTTGTCCAGCAGCTCTTGTAGCTGTACCTGAAGTTCCCTGAGTTCCGCGGGTGCCATCCTGTATGGAGCTTCTGATACTGGTGCAGCTCCGGGTATCAGCTCGATTTCGAACGAAATTTCCCGCTCTGGAGGCAATCCTGGTAATTCTTCTGGAAATACATCCACATACTCCCTGATGATGGGGACATCTTCTGGCATCATGTCCCTCTCTTGCTTCTTATCCACCATGTTAGCTAAATATCCCTGACAACCATTAGCTAACATTTTCCACACCCTTATGGCTGACACGAACTTGCTAGTGGAATTTCTAGGCTGTCCCTGGAAATTAAACTCCTCCTTCCCGTCGAGTCTGAACGTTACGCGATGCTTTCTGCAGTCGATCCTAGCGTTATACCTTCCCAAGAAATCCATCCCCAAGATCACATCGAAATCATGGAGTTTGATTGCGATGAGATCTGTAATTAATTCTCTGCCATTTATAATGATGGGAACATTTTGGATCCAGAAATTGGACCACAAAATTTCGCCGGATGGTAAAGAAGCATTGAAAGGTTGTTCTATTCTCCTAACACTGCCTCCTAGCTTCTGAGCAAATTCTAGGGATATGAAAGAATGCGTGGCACCAGAATCGAATAAGGCAATGACATCATAAGTGGTGATAGAAATCTGACCTGTCACCACGTGTGACGTCCCTGCCTCCGCATCTCCCTTTGTGTAGGCATAAATCCGGGCTAGAGGTTCTGGTGCTTCTATTCTGCCTTGAACTACTGCCGGTCCCTCCAGCCTAGCCTGTACTGCATGTATCTGCCTCTGATTGGGATTGCGGTTCTGATATTGCTGCTGCTGGTTTTGGTATTGGGGTTGTGGGTTCTGATGGTTCTGAGGGCAATTCTTTGCAAAGTGTCCCTCCTTTCCGCAAATGTAGCAAGCATTTGATCCCTTTCTACAAACTCCCGGGTGTTTCTTCCCACAAGTGTCACAAGTGGGATAGGTGACATTGTTACCATCATTCCCCCGGTTATTCTTCTTTTGCTGAAAATTTTTCTGTTGACCCTGGCCATTAAAATTTCCCTTCCTTTTGTTCTTCCCAAACTGTTTGGGACCTTGGCCAGAATTGCTTGCTTGACCCTTTGTGTTGGCTTCTGTACCCTGGCGGGGTTGGTTGGTCTTAACAGCAGCTTTCTCCTCTTTCCGGGACTTAAAGATCTGGGCTCTTGCTTCTTTGTCCCGGTTTATCCAATATTCAGCCCTAACCGCCCTGCTGACACAATCTGACACGGTCTTCGGCGGACTGTTGCCGGTACTGACTAGTTTCGCAATGTCCGTGCGAAACATCCTCATCATTAACCGGACTTTTTCTTCCTCATTCAGCACCAACTTAGGGCATAGGCGAGCGAGCTGCTCAAACCTCTTAACTGTATCCATTACTGACAGCGATCCCTGTCTGAAATTCGTAAACTCGTCTTGTTGCACTGCAAGGACTTCTCTGTTGTAGTACATCGTACGGAACTCATATACGAAGTCTTGCCAAGTCATAGTCATCACGTCCCGACGTGCTTCAACTGTTGTCCACCAGTGCCTAGCATCCTTCTTGAGCGTGAAGGAAGCACATAACACCTTCTCTTGTTCAGTAAGTCTCATGAAATTCAGGATAACCTGAATATCAATGAGCCAGTTGTCTGCAGCTATCGGATCAGTAGGTCCTTCGAACTCAGGCGCCTTCATGCGTCTAAAACGCTCATACAACATATCTTCTCGAACCACTGGTGGATTTACAGGGATGGCAGCTGGTGCCATTGGTACTTCTGCGGGTCGAGGCACTTCTGGCTGAGCCTCTGGTTGCACATTAACGTTGGGTACCTGAAGTACCACTGGCGGTACTGGCTGTGCTGGCTGTGGCGCCGCTTGAACCTGAGGGGCTTGGTTCATCCGCTCTAACTGTTCCCTGAATCTATTCATTTCCTGTCACTGTTCTTGCAACTGCTGTTGCAAATTCATCATCAACGTTATTAGATCCGGCTGAGGCGGATCTTCGGGTGCATCCGTAGATGTGTTTCCTCTTGTACGTACCATCCTTATCTTCCTAATATAGGAAAAAGAAATATTATCAATACCCTTCTTCCCATACATATCTTAACATATCATGTTATTATCATACAATCCATTCATGACATCATATAAACATACATATCATATCATAACATAGTAACATCATCATAACACATAGATACTTAACATAACATGTCATCATAACTTAACTTTTCATATATCCCGTGATCGCACGGTCCCTTTTTGTACAATCTCAAAAGTACATCATCATAACGAAAGTACATACTGTACAGAATACTTACTGTTTATATATACAATATTTTCAAAATACATTAATACGGTCAGAACTTCGGATGGAAGTGGCTACCACTTGCCATCCTACATGTACATACAACCTAATAACCGAATACAAAATACTATAAACGGTCCTAACAAAAGAAAATATACAAGGTCGGCCCTAATCTAGTTAGTATCCTCGAGGATGCTGACAGAAGTATCTGAATCGGAAAGTACTATCACCTGTCCAAGTGCATCCTCGTCAGGTATCTCATCGGGGGCGTCCCACTCCTCGTAAGCAGCCTCATCGTCCATGCCGTCCTCATCATCGCTAGAAAGGACGATAACTGGTGGATCCTCGTGCTCTGGCGGCTCTATGGGTACGACATCGTCATCCGAGTCGTCATCCTCTGCGTCCATCGGATCTGCAGCAGCTGGAGCAGGTATCTCGGGTATAGGGTCCTCATCCACAGGCCCCACCTCGTACTGTGGATCCTCCTGCTCGTCATCATCAGCGGCTGGAGCCTGGGCCTCGTCCACGTGCTCGGCGGCAGGCATAGTCTGGGCCCTCGTCTTGGCCTCTAAGATGTCGTCATAAAAACTGCCGATGGACATCTGGCTAGTCGGTGTCGGAACAAACTGCTGAATATGCTGTGGTATTCCGTTCCGTAGAAGTATCAATGCCTGTAACTGTAA
>CM046387.1:295281-325281 GCA_025413485.1 Ficus microcarpa | reverse complement strand
AAGTATAGTAATTTATAAATAAATAAATAAATAAATAAATATACATCCTTCCAATACTTTCTCTAATACCAAATAAAGGAATTGAGACTTGTTTTATCTTACCAAATAATATAAATGATAACTATAATTTTATTATCTTTTACAATCCTCGTATCTTAAATTCTCTGTATCCTTCTTACTCTTTGTCCTTTCAACCAGACGAAGCCTACAGCTACATGCATCTATAAAGACTCCTTAATGATGAAGGTCTTA
The DNA here is from genome assembly GCA_025413485.1 of Ficus microcarpa. Lineage (NCBI taxonomy): Eukaryota > Viridiplantae > Streptophyta > Magnoliopsida > Rosales > Moraceae > Ficus > Ficus microcarpa. The sequence goes on along the minus strand of CM046387.1, from coordinate 325,029 downwards.
AATATTTTGAGAAGGAAGTGAGATCAGGTACTCTAAATTCCGCACATAAATGAAAAGTGGATCCCAAATTTAGATGGGAGTCATTTCTTGTTGGATTCGAGGCCCGCGGGGTTCCTAATCATCACTTCTAATATAATTTAAAGTCTTGGTTTTAGCTAAATTGTATTTTAATGATTTTATTTGTGAATGATATTTTTGTACGTTCTAAGTGGAACTATGAGGCATAAACCAATTGCACTTGCGTTATGCACTTGATGATATTAAATTATGTTACAAAAGAAACAAAACAAAGAAAAAAAAAAAGTCTTGTTTTCTAAGAAAAAAATTAGCTAAAAGCCAAGCTCACTTTGAAATAGAGATTCAAGAACTTATGAATGGTTTGGAATAATGGTCGGAATTGGAGTTTTCTAAATTAGAGTTGAAGTTTTGTAGATTGAAATTGATATGTATGTTTAGTTGAAGTGTGAATTAGAAATGAATTGCTATAGAATAATGTAAAAATTTGAAATGTGTTAGTAAAAAGTATACAATATTATAGATTTTATTTCGTTACTCTCATTATTCTAAACAATTTATATATATAAAAAAAATCATCCCATATCCAATTAAAATAAGAAAGTTATGGATTTTTGATGTTTAAGTTTTTTTAAACATGAAAAAGAGAGAAAATGAAATGTAAAGTTGGGAGTTTTAGAATTAAATTGAAACAATTCCAATTGGAACCAATGTTCCAAACATACCCTAAAACTCTACATCAAAAAATCAATTCCAGAACAAGTCCAATGCCAATCTTTGATTAGCCCTAACAACATTCCACGAATAACTCCAATTTTTCCAACTAAATACTGCCAACTCTCCCTATTTTCAAATGAACAGGAAACTTCACAACCTTTTGGTCATTACCATCCTCACTCCAAGCACACTCAAACCTCTCAATCACATTCTTCCTCAAGAGCTCAAAACCCTTATCTTTCGCCGTTTGATACGCCGACCAGGACCTTATGTAAGCAAAGAACTGATCCAAATCCATGACTTTCTCATACACAAACTCAATTGGCCCTGTATTTTCGAGTCCATCCACAGGCTCAAATGGGAAATCTATAGTTCGATACTCGTCATCGACAATGTTACGAACCTTCGAGTCCCAGAAGGGCCAAGAATCAATTGCGTAGAATGGTTGGAAAACAGCATCTACCACGGAGTTCACTTTGGGCTCGGTGTAGCACCAAGCAGCAATGACTCCATGGGGTTTCTTGAGAACCCACTTCACTTGCTGGTAAAAGCTTGGAAGGTCTAACCAATGCATGGCTTGGGCTGCAGTCACCAAATCCAAGCTTGATTTTGGTGCTACTTTTTGTTCAACCTCCGATATGGACATGGTAGGAGATGTGTGTTTGAACTGAACATTGGGAAGTTGCGGTGCGAATTCTAGTGGTCTTCTGCTTGCGTCTGTTGCTACGACGTTCTTGTAGATCTTTGCTAGCTACAAGTGTTGTGGGATAGAAGAGAAATTCTAGATATGTGAGATGATGATAGTCTCATGTCATTATATCGTAGAATACCGTATAGGAGTAAAAGTTATACGTTAGGATGTGATTGGACCAAAAATTGATACGATGAAATAAAAATGTATTATTTAAAAACTTATGACCCATTTGGATATAGGTTCAAGTGTTGTTGTAATTGTTTTAGGCTTGTGTTTGTGGCTATGACATTCTTGTAGATCCTAGCTAGCTGAAATTAATCATATGTTGAAGCAAATTATGTCATACAAACTATAAATTATGAGTCAAACTACGATACAACTAATCATTTCTGATCGCATCTCACAATCTATTTTTCAAGTGTTAGATGATGATCAAATCAATATAGACCATAAAAATTTTAATTGTTGGGTCCCACCTAATAAAAAAAACAGTTGAAATTTACCGATCAAGATGAATTTTACCATCATCCCTAAAAAATTGACTGCAAAGTAAAAGCATAAAATATTTAGTTATACCGTTGTCGTGGCCATGAATTTCCTTAATCAACAATAAACAAAGTTGCTAACATAGATAATGTAAACTCATCACTATTTAGCCTATGTTTGGTTGGTTCACTCCAACCAAATTTTTTCAAAATTGTATATCTTTTCCTTCAAAAGTAAAACAGTTTCACTAGTTACATTTCTACAATCTCTCTAAAAAACCACACTTTTTGTTATTTCAAGTCGAAATTAAAAAAATTTTGTCTTTAAATTACATTTAGAAACGAAATAAGATCCATATTACTATTTTTTTTCCCGAATACATTTCAAATTTTTAGACTTTTTAACTCCAAACAATTTATTTTTAATAAAACAAAGAATTCAAAACATCAACTCAACTCTAATAAAAATATCTTCAAAACTCCAACTCAAATATACACACTAAACGGGGGCTCAATTTAATAGATCAGATAACACTAAAATTTTAGTAACATAGAAAGGATTGCTGTACTTGTTCAGAGGTGCTAAGCAGGTATGATTTACTTAAAAACCTAAAACTCAATTTGTACAATTATGCAAATCAGATTTAAAAAAAAAAAAAGTTGGATTTTGGGAACAAAAACTCACAGATTTTGCAGCTTGACCACTTCCGGTGCCGACGTCCCAGACAAGGTCGTGGAGGGGTGTCTTGGAGGCGATGAACTCGAACAGCTCTTTCGGGTAATCCGGCCGGTTCTCGGCATACTGCTTTGCTTGCTTAATGAATAGGTCTGCCATTTTTTAGTCTCTCACTTTACGTCTCAGTTTTTCTTTTTTCTCCTGTGTTTTGTATGAAGAACTTGTAAAATCTCGCGTGACCGTTTTATAGTAGCAGATTGGGATTAGGGATGAAGTTGTTGGTTTTGAGTAACATGCGGCGCCGGTAAAAAAGGGGAGGTATGTATATCATATGAAATTGTATTATAAGAACACGTCCTCCAATCACATTCCGTCTTGATCAAAAGAGTTTCAAAGGCATCTAAACTCCACTGCTTCCAATGCTTGTGGGGTCTATGTCACATCACTTCTTTTTTTTCTTTTTAAATTGAATATTTTAATTTAATCTATTTTTTTTAAGGATAATTTAATCTAATTGATTTTGATAAATCCCTCAAAAAATTGATTTTGGCATAAAATGACAGACTATAACTATAGTTTGGGGCTTTTATAAGAAAATGATCTTTTTTAATTTTTTTTAGTAAATGTGTTAATTCTTTTTTAATTTAAAGAAATAATCATTTAAGAATCAATCAGCAGTGATAATAGATTTGATAGTCAATAATTAGTAGATTTGATGATCCGTTGGTGATTAATCAATAAATAAGTACTATAATAATTCATCGGTGATATATTATTAATTCATCAATAATAAACTACTCTATCAATAATGGACTTTAATATATCAAGTCAATAATTAATCATTATAGAATAAAATTAAAACACAAGTGAGAGATCATTTACATTAAAACCAAAAAAAAAAAAAAAAAGGAAAGGAAAAAGTTGAGCTATATATTTAAAGAGTTGCCAACGTACCTGCGGTCTACAAAATTTTTCCTTGTAATTTATTGATGTGTATATTTATACATATAGATATATATATTTTTACTTTCACACATTATTATTCAACTTTTTTTATTCTGAATTTTTTTTTAATTCCCATATGAATCGGAATGATTGGGGAAGAAAGTCTATACCTTGTAGCACAAGGAATAAGGTGTCGTCATTGATGAGCTCACAAAGTTTGTTTTTATACACGGTTCGAAATTGTAGAGATTGTCATGCACAAAAAGTTTTACTTAAGGAGAGCACAAAAAGGTGGTGTAAAAATATATATATATATATATAGATTTTTACTGTAGGCATACTTTTTTTTACCTCAATTAATGGGGTAACATCTCACCAACATTATTTGATTTTAAATAAGGGTGTTTGTGTTTTTTAGCACACCAAATTCTAATCCAAATAATTTAAAAATATTATTTTAATAAAATAAAAAAAACATTACATAAAAAAAAAGAGTTACTAAATCGAAATCTAAAAAAAAAAAAAATCCAGATTCCGATGATTGCCACCGCCGATTCCAAGTGCGACACTCGCGACTGCCACCAGTGATCCTTCCTCCTTGGTCGCATCACTAAGGCCGATAGATCTAGAAAACCATAGAAGATCATGATCTCACCGGAAAACCTCACACTCCCTGACGGCTACCGAACATTCTCGGCAATGATGAACTACCACGCGACCCCCCCCCCCCCCCGGGCGGCCACCAACCAGCGAAACCCACCTTTCCTACTGAGCGTTCAAATCCACCAACCAAATCCAATAGATCGTCTAGCCGCGAGGCCACCGTGCTGGATCTGGATGCCCCTCGTCATGGGTTGCGACCTAGGCTGCCTCACAAGTTTGTTGCCTGTCGTCGAGCCCACCGTAGCAATTGAGCAACCCTCACCTCCTCCAAGGATCTATGCGACCCACGGTTTCGATGACCTTTGAAAAGCCCGTTGGCTGCGCCGAGGAAAGAGGAGTTGGGGCATCAAAGTTGGGGAGGCGCCGGGGAAAGGGCATTGGAGTTGGGGAAGATGAGGGTTGAAGGAGTACTCTTTTTTTTTTTTTTTTTTAATAATTAGTTATTATCTTTAATCACATGCAATTAGGCTTATAATAGATTTGGTGTGCACGTAACATATCAGCCATTAAAAACAATCTGATGGTCAAAAAATTTTGACACATCAACGGGGTAAAAAAAAAGATCCCATTGTAGAATTCCATATATATATGTACAACTATATTTATATTTAGTGCTGGGAATTTGGGCCGCCCGGCCCGAACTCGATGGGCTATTTCAAAAATTCGGGCCGGGCCGGCCCGAATTTTTGAAATATAAGCCCAGCCCGGCTCGAGGGCTTAGAGCGGGCCGGGCCGGGCCTAGCCTAATTTTTTAAATTTTTATTTAATTTTATTTTTTATTTGTAATTTTTGAATAAATTTGTATATTTTTGATAATTTAATAATTTATCTTAATATTTTATCTTAGATAAAAAATAAAAAATTTATACTTTGTTAAAATATATAAATTTTTAAATCTTAATATTTTTTTATATATAAATTTTTTAATTTTTTTTAATAATGGGGGGGTCGGGCCTAAAAGGAGAGCCCATCCCACCTCTTACTATAGGGCCATGCTTTTACCAGGCCCAAATAATGCAGGCCGGGCCGGGGCCACCGACCGGGCTTAAATTATGGGCAGCAGGCCAGCCCGTTTGACCCAGCCCAAATTCCCAGCTCTATTTATATTTGCTTAAAACAAGACGGTAATATGATTTATAGGATGCTAAACAATTTTTTAATGAATTCGCCAATCAACTAATAAGGTAAAACGTGACAACATGAAATTGTTTTACATAATTATATATATATATATATCTTTTCTGGATGTTTATTTAGGAGGATATGTTATTTGGTTTTATTAGTAGAGTAAGTTTTTTAGTCATCCGATTAAAAACCCAATAGTCCAATTTGTAAGTGTATGCGTTATTAAAAAAAAAATTTATAAGATATAACGCTGCTCACACTTATATATTCGACCATTAGAATTTAATGACTAAAAAAACATGATTTACTGAAAAACACACTCTAGAATACAGTATTCTTTTATATATGCATATTCAGCGACGGAGGGCCCCTCTGAATTTTTTTTTTTTTGGTGGGGAGGGGGAGGGGGAGGGGGGCCGCCTAAGCCCCCATGGAATTTTTTTTATTTTTAATTTTGCTTAAAAGGTTTTTCATTTGACAACTTTACTCAAAAGTCAAATAGTCTACAAAATGTCTGTTAAAAAGTGTAAATGTCATAAAGAGAGGAAGCGAGTGGTGGGGCCCATCAGCCCATGTGGATATTGGCTGCACAAGTTTTTACCCAAAAAAAAAACACCACTCCTGATAGGGGAGGAAAAAAAACACTAGAAGATGAAAAGTTGGCAGTAGAAAAGACTAAAAAAAAAAAAAAGAAAAAAGAAAAAAAAAAAGAACAACGGTGGTAGAACACCCGTGTGGAACATTATCTGTAATAATCCATCTACCAATTAAAAATAATTATATGACTAAATAAATGATTATGATATAAGGTGCAATCGTGGTACAGCTCCAATAAAAAACATTTGTAATGATTTATCTAACGGTTAAAAATGATTATATGAATAAATAAATGATTATGATATGACGTGCAATCAATCTTAATATAATCTTGTATATACACAATCAATGATTAATATGAGATTTGTAGTAATTGACGACTTGGAATGGACAAGCTTGCGCCTGCATTGTCTTTAGGCCTACTCATATGTTGTGTTATGTAGTGATAGTAAACATGTCACAATCCTAAATGTGTGCAAATCCCTCGAAATACATACAACTTGCCCCACCCTTGTTTTTCCTACTCTACTCAGGTTACATCAACTAGTTAATAGTCCAAAATTGCAGTTTCAGCTTATTGTTTTACTTGATCCTTTTGGAAAAGTGGACGATGAACTTTTAAGAAAATTATTACAGATGACTGTGATTCTTTACAATTGACAATTCTCATTTTAACCGCATAATTCAATTTGACCAATGGAAAGGATTCTTGAATCTGTTCGATGTACTACCTGAATTTAGCCACGATACAAAAACTTGCACATTTTAGATACTAGAAAAAAGAATGTCAATAGAAAATCCACTTGTTTTCCAGTTTATGAAGTGTTTTTTCTTCTTTTGTCATTACAGGTTGACATGCCTAATTGTTAGTTACTGCTGCCCAATCTCCCTTGAAATTTGAGGTTTAGTTTTATGATGATAGTGAAAAGACATTTTGGTTGCTCATCTCATCTGCAATTAAAAGACAAAAAGAAATGTCTTTTTATTTTATTTTATTTTATTATTTTTTTATAAAACTTGGATAATAAACTGGGACCTGCAACTATGTGCTCTTTTGCTATAGTTCATCTTTTGCTCTTTGTTTGCTACCTCAATGAACTTATTTGTTATAGGATTTTTGGGTTCAGAATATAAAGGATTAACATTCTGTCAATATCGATTCAATTAATTTCAGGAATGGGCCGGTAGCAGCCGGTTTATTAGGGTAATGCCAAATACTCCTGCTGCAGTAGGCGAGGCAGCTCTTAAGATTTTTAATTTGTTTATCAGTTAAATGTTGTTTCATGTTATGTACACTTCCTTTGATTTCTTAATAGTTTATATTTGTATGAAAGGATCTTTCACATGACTTTTATTTAATTGGTATAGAAGAGGAGTTTACTATTGCGAAAACAAATTGGCTCACCTTTTACATGCACAAGCTTTACATATCTTTCTGTTTATTTATTCATTTCATTTCAGTCAATTAAAATCCTTTTTTTCCCCCGCATGTCCGTCGAATTCTTGTGGGCATACTTTAGTTTTCGTATGAAAATATTCGGGTTTTAGTTTTCTTTTGTTAATAGTTATGTGCTTGGGGGGGCTGCAACAGAAGAAGATGGGAACCTAGTCAAATTATTTGGATCGGTTGGCAAGATATGGAAAGCGGATGAGAAATACTTTGACACAGTTACTGGCTTGAGGTATGCGGCTAGTTTGTAATGAGTCATATTCATGCTTATTGACACCCCAGTTAACAAAAATACTTAGATATCTTTCTGCCTTCAAATTATACAGTGGTAGTGGTCCTGTGTATTTGTATTTGGCTATTAAGGCTTAGGCCGATGGAGGAGTTGCTGTTGGGTTACCGCGAGACCTTGCATTGGGGCTGGCTTCTCAAACAGTAAGTTGTTTTTTGGTGCATACTAATATTATTAAACAAGTCTCTAGCAGCACCATTCATTTCCATAATTATTTCCTGAAAAATGGCTAGTTGAACATCCATAAATCTTTTTTACTTCAGAATCGCCTTCATAAAATTTTTTAAGTACAACACTCTTTAGGTTTTTCCTGAATTTTCAGTCTTTCACTTGTTTAAATGATATGAATTTAATGAAGCACTCAGTAGAAATACTTGAGTTCGGTGGTTCTATTGTAGAAAATTTCCCTTTCTTTCCAAAGTCATGCAAGTACGTATGTTGGTTTCTTGATAGTTGTCGCCAACGGTATTCTTCTCTGTGCTTCTGTTGTCTGTTTGAACTTGATTTTCTGGCAATGTTCAATTCTTGTGTTTTGTTTTGCAGGTGCTAGGAGCAGCATCTATGGCCACTAAAACTGGTAAACATCCAGTTCAGCTTAAAGATGATGTTACATCACCTGTTGGGACTACTATCGCTGGTATTCATGAGTTAGAGAGGGGTGGATTTCGTGGGCTGTTAATGAATGTGGTTGTTGCCGCTACTAAGCGTAGCCGAGAATTGTCTTAAGAGTCTTGTCATCATCTAGTTTTGCAGATACAGCCATGAACTAGCATTTTTCCCCATTCTAGAAAAGTAAGCTTTTGTTGAGCGAGATATTGTTTTTCTGAGTCTGGTCAGAACATTATTTTAGTATACAGGAGGTGATTTCAGTGAGAATTCTGGGTGTTTGGCCTTGACGCTCTCATTTTTTTTTAGTAGTAACTCTGTTCCATATATTTGGTTGTGGTCGTTTGGAATTTCGTAGTAGAGTTCATCAATAAATCACAACAAAATACACCTGCTTTTATTTAATTATTTTATTTTATTTTTATGTAAGTATTGGATTTCAAAGTTAAGACCCTAATACAGAGGTGGATATGAAATTGCCTCACCGATTCAGTGACCATGAAAATTGACTGAAATATCACAGCAGGACTATTGGAACAATTACTTTTTGTGTGTGAAAGGGCAGCCGAGATTTCTTGCCGTGGCTGAATGAACCAGCTCATGAGAGAGCCCTTGCCAAATAGAGCTGCTCATTCAAAGGTGATGCATTGTCGTTTGGACTAATGCATGTCATTGCTATTTTAGGCATCCAAGTGAATTGAACGCGATGCATGCCACACCTTTTCAAGAAAAGAAAAGAGAAATCAACTACTCGCAGCAGACGACGACATCAAAGCTGTACCCTACAACTTATGAATCCTTCAGCATACCAATCAACTTTCTTCTTCAGATGTAGGAATCAAAACAATCTTTTCTTTTATGACATTGTTGCTCCATTCTTTTCACACGTACTAGTAATAATTGTCATTCATATACACACACATATATATATAACTATAAATATTCTCCGTATGATTATAGGAACCACCAAATATAGCCCCAGAAGAGCAACAGAAAATCCTCACCAACCGACCACCTCACTCCAACTCAATCAACACTCTGAAACTCTTTCTAGTATTTTATTTCTTATTATAAATAGAAAAAAGAAAAAGTTCGTATAATTGTTTCAAGAGTTTTTTTTGTTAATACATGCGGCAATATATCTTGACTTCATTGGATAGCGTAGATCATTAAAAACAACCGAGGAATGTGTGGTCCCCATAGAAGAGCTGCATAAGAGCCAAGCTGTGGAAAATGTAGTTTTACTGAAGCAAAAGAAAGCCAAGACAGAGCTATCAAATCGGAGAAGCAAAAGTGAAGCAGAGGAGGAATTCTTAAAGAAAATGATGGGAAGAAACAGAGTTGATAAGACGTTGACAAAACTATACTGCCGAAGATACAAGTAATACTCTGGCAAGAAACTTTAAAGGGCTACGACTCTCCAAAGGCAATCTCTATTGGTTCTCTCAGTTGCAATTCTGAATACCTTGCTTCCAGAGGGATTCAAGACCAAATTGGCAGAAAAGTTGGTAGAGAGAAGTGGACAAACAACAGAATACTTGTATCTGAAAATCAAGAATGATAGCCAAGAACTTAGTAATTACTTCGACAAAGAGATGATCAAGTCTTACGACAGAAAGGAAGAGGAGCTTGCCTTGATATTGTTCTCAGATGGTTAGCCCTCTCCAGCTTTTGATTAAGCAAAAGCCTGATTTGTCTGTTAATTCTATGTTAAAAGCTTGATTTTGCACAAGGAGGTGGTTACCAAGATTACAATTTTAGCCTTCCATGATTGGCAATTAGAGGATAACCTTCTTTAAGGTTTTTCACCAGTGGTTCAATCACCATCTAAAACTTTGCAAGGCTTGATTCTTTCTACTCGATACTTGTAGATTTTCCAGAAGATTAATTGCAAAAACCGGCACAGATTCAACAGTTTGTCACTCATGTCCTACAGTTTCAACGAGATAGATTTCATCAGGGACAATTAGACATGGTTAAAGCTCCATCAATGGTTTGTTACTCATGGAAGCTCCATCAAATGTTCAGATATAAGTGAAACCACGATAAAACCATCACTTAAGAAAAACCATCACTTAAGAAACACGAATTCACTAAAAACCATCAATTTTCAGATTTTAGTGAAAGCACAATCACGCATATGCCAGCTTTTATGCACATGCATAAGTTTTTGTCCATTTTTAAAATATTTTGTTGTTTTTGTTTTTGTTTTTTTTACTTTTTATTTTTGCTTATGTAAAATTTGTTGTTTTAATCTGTATTATATTTAGTACGTAATTTTGAGGGTTTTTTTCTATTTTGTTTTGTTTTGTTTTGTTTTTGTTTTTGTTTTTGTTTTTGTTTTTGTTTTTGTTTTTTTTAAAGTTCCAATAGCTTCTGCACTGCAAAATATTTGCCCTATTGGCCCTGAAGAACTAAAGAACTTGGGTTTTTAGTACTATTGCACCTCAAACTTCAACTTATGATAATTAACTTTTGTATTTTCTAAATTTTTGTGATTTACCCCCTTTTGCTTTACTTTCGTTAAATTATTGATAGAAAGCCCAAGTGAATCTTGTGTGAGGATGAAAAATCTCTAGACAAAAAAATCAAATCGTAATGTAAATCTTCCAATTCAAGTCCTTAATGTAATGGAAAGTTCGAAAAATGACACATATTGAAGTAATTTGGAAAGTTTAGGATGCAAATTGCTAAAATTATAAATTTGAGAACAAGTTGTCAAAGGTCGATAAATTTAGGGGAGTTAAAAACCCCTAAACAACTTTTTAAAACCATAACTAGCCCTAGATAGAGATCCAATTTTTGGAAACGGATTATTCTTTCAGCTGTAATATTGACGGCATGACGTCCAATAAAGAGCATTGTACATAATTCTGCAATAACAGCAAAGGCTATAAAATTTCTGCCATTAAGCAAGAATTAAAAAAAAAAAAAAAGGCAGTAAAAAAATATGAAAATAACCTATAGAATTGTTAAAAAAAAAAACAAAAACAAAAACAAAAACAAAAACAAAAACAAAAAAAAAACGAAACAAAACAATATGCATAAAAAATAAGAAAATAACCACGTAACAAGAGTGGTTAGTAAAACAAGCCTCCAAAACTCTTTATGCACGTTTCAATGATAAAGATTGCCGAGCTTAACCACAAAAAAATAAAGCAAAATAAATAAATAAATAGTTAATAATAAGAATAGTAAAATATAAAAATAAAAAGATAATTAACTTAATGGACGTTTACTACCCGCAACAAAAAGAAGAAGAAAAAGAGCGAGTACCTGGGTGGGTCTTTAAAATTAATTGATAAGTTCCCCATTGATGAAAATTCTGAAGATTCGAGAAATCTTGTACCAGTACTCCCCTTCCCTCTCGCACTTTTTCTCAAGTAAAGGACAACTATTGATGCTCAAACCTTTAAGAGAGTGCGGAAACCCTTCTTGTGGAATAGTCTGCAAGTTAGGGCAGCCGTAGATGACTAGTGATGCTAAAGAGGTGAGTTGCTGAAGCCCGTTGTTGTCTAGGGTTTTAAGCCTCTTTAGATTTCTAATATAAACACACGTGAGAGTGCTAGGCAGCAGTCCTTCCCCCGGAAATGACTCCAAATGATTTTCACATTCGGAGCATGAAATTGAAAAGTTTGTAAGATTAGGAAGCCCATGCAAATTCCAGCTCATTCCGGAGGTGATGAGGTTTTCACAGTCGTAGATATGAAGTTCATTCAGATTGGGGCAGTGGTAATGTGGTATGAGTGGGGTAGAGGAAATTCTAAATTCTCGCACCCACTGATTTCAAGGAAGCGGGAAGAGACCTGCATGTTGTTGAGTCAAGTGAAATGCAGATTTCCAGGAATTGAAGACACTTGAATTATTCTACAACATGATATAATCCAGTAACTTTTAGTTTGCGGACAACTGGCAGCTCTGGGAGCGAAGAAGAAAGCTGTGGACATTTTTCGATGGAAAGCTCTGTTAAAGATGGAAGGAAGCGACGCAAATCCCCAGTAAGCTTCTTGCAGTCGAATAAAGAAAGTTGTCTTAGCTTTGGGAAAGCTTCAGCATCTTCAGCTACCATTGACCATTCCTCCCAGTTCGACATCTTAGACAACCATAAGACTTCCAATGATACAAATGGCTTCACAGTTGAAGACCCATTCCCGAATAACTCGGGACCCACCTTCACTATTGCGTCCAATTCATCTATCCAAAGAAATTTCAGGGACGGCAATTGCCCAAGTGGTGGCAAGCGGTTGCACTGTTTGCATTTCCGAAGACGTACATCAACTATGTTACATAATGAAGGATCAACTAACCAATTAGGAAATTTGGTACCTCCATAATTCTTGATCTCCAGCTCTTTCAAGGCTGAGTTAGGCCTTAGATTGTCAAGTACATCCATTTCATGGTTTGAATCACCAGTTTCATCATCATCCCATTCCAAGATCAGCCTCTCAAGATACTTCATTTCCTTCAAGTTTGCCTCCAATGCATCCTCTGCTTTTAATACATTCCTTAGCTTCTTAATTTGAAGTGCTCCTCTAAGATGTGATAGTCCTCCCAACTCTCCTATCATTTTACCGTTATCTATTCCCACAGTGAAGGTACTCAAGGTCTCGAGACTTTTCATTTTACCCATGTGTGTCGGCATATCTACCAGGCCACTACCATTGACACCAAGATCTCTCAAATTAGTGAGCTTATGAAAATCTTTAGGCAACTTAGTGAGAGGACAATTTTCCAAATTCAAGGTCTGTAAATTCTGCAACATACTTGAAGATTCTGGCAACTCTTTTAGCCCACTTCCTTTAGCATTAAGATATCTCAAATTAATGAGACGATGAAAGTCATCAGGCAACTTAGTCAAAGAACGACAATATAACAACTTCAAAGTTTGCAAATTGCACAACATACATATAGATTCCGACAACTCTTCTAGGTTGGTCCAACTGGCATCAAGATATCTCAAATTAGTGAGGTGATGAAAAGCGTTAGGCAGCTTAGTGAGTGATTCGCAACTGTTTAACTTCAAAGTCTGTAAATTGTACAGCTTGCATACAGATTCTGGTAACCTACTAATTGAAGTAGAAGAGAGGTTCAGGTGGCGAAGATGCCTTAGTCCACCAATTGAATCTGGTAATTGTTTTATGCTTTTATATCGAGCCAAAGATAAAACTCTCAAACACCTAAACTTCAAACACAAATCACCTACTACTTCCTCAGATAAAACACAACGATACATCCACAAACTTTGTACTGGCAGGAAAGTCCGCAAGCGAGGAGCTTCGATAACGGAGTTCAACCTCTCATACGGATCAGGCCGTACCAAAAAGTAAGAAAGATGACGCGCTCGATTCGTCTCCATTTCATTCAAGCTACCACTTGTCTCTAGAAAAAAACAATATTTTCTTGAAACAAATTTAGCCAAATCAACCAAAAGGTCATGAATGACAAAGCGCACATATGAATATTGAAAAAATGATCTAGAAACTAAATCATTAAAATACTCATCAGCAACTTCTTCCATTCTCTTATTTCTCCCCGGATGCTCCACGAAACCTTCAGCCATCCAAAGTAAGACCAATTCGTTCTTGTCAAACTCATGGTCTTTGGGAAATATTGAACAAAAAGCAAAGCATCTTTTCAAGTGTGGAGGGAGATAGTGGTAACTTAACCTCAAAGCCGGAAGAATTTTGCTCTGTTCATCAGTCAAATCCCAAATATCGCTCTTAGCTATCCTTTCCCATTCCCGAACATTCGCTGTCGAGCGCAAGAGGCCTCCAAGTGTTTTTACAGCCAATGGCAAGCCTTTGCATTTCTTAACAATTTCTCTACCAATTCTTTCCAGGTCCGGATGTGCGGTAAAGTCCCCATTGATTGCAGACGCGTGCTTTGTAAAAAGTTGCCAGCTAGCTTCATCCGACAATTCCTTCAGACGGTGGCTTCGAACAGTTCCCATGATAGACGCAACTTTTTCATTTCTCGTTGTCACGATAATCTTGCTTCCCGGAGCCCCATATTTGAAAGGCATCCTCATCACCTCCCAATCAACATAGTTCTCATTCCAAACATCATCCAGAACAATCAAGAACTTCTTTCCCATCAACTTCTCTTTCAACTTGAGTTGTAACGAATTCAGATCCATGGCACCATCTGAAGAGTCCGTCTGAAGTAACGTTTTTGTGACCTTACAAACATCAAAATCGTCAGAGACACAGACCCATGCCTTGAGTTCAAAACTCCCCTGAACATCATCATCATTGTAAACTGCTTGAGCAAGCGTCGTTTTTCCAACCCCGCCCATTCCGACGATCGGAATCACGCAAATCTTTTCGCTGCCCACATCGTTCAACGTCAACAGCTTAAGTATCACACCTTTGTCATCATCTCTGCCATAAACTTCAGGCTCTTCTACCAGACAAGTCGAAGGCAATCTCCACGACGGTCTCTCGCCGACACGCTCTTTCAGACCAAGAACATCCTTCTGTTTCACTATGAACTCTAGTCTCTCAAGAATCTTCATCATCCTTTTCTCCAGATCTTGATCATTCGAATCAGATGACTTGGAAAACAAGTTTCTAAACTGTTTCTTATGCTTGAATAAATTTCGTACCTTACTAGAGCTGGGTTTTGAGTCAGCTTCAACCTTGAGTTGCAGAACATCATATTCGATGTCATCGAAGAGGTCTTCAGCATCAAAAACAGCATCTTGAAGGTCGTCAAGCCAGGCCTCCACAGCCCTGTTTCTGGAGATCTGCTTGTGCTCGGCGTCATCAAGAACAGCAGAGACAGAGTTGAAGAGAATCTTGAGTTTGGAAAGGAGGTCATCAAAATCAGATTTCTTTGATTTCCGGCGCAAGTAGGACAGAACCTCAGGGGATCCAATCCTTTCGAACAGAAATTGAAGGGAAGCTGAGACAAGAGCTCCTCCCACTAATTCTAAAGCCATGATCTTCGGTTCTTTTGCACAGACGGAGAAAGTAAGGTTTGCAGAGCTAAGGAAAAGGTAACGGTGGAGAAATGGAAATAGAGATTAGTTGACTACGAATCGCAAATGAATAGAGAGTCTTCCAACAAAAGTCAAGAGTAAATGCTAGCCAGCTGGCCATCAAGTATGTGGTCCAGTTTCGTTGTGCCTTTTATTTATTTTAATTTATACGAGTTGAGTGCGTGCTATGCACCGGAATACAGGAGAAAAAATAAAAAAAAATAATTAAATATTATATAATAAAAATAGTTAGTTATGATAAATAATATAATTATGATAAGTATAATTTTTTAGTATTAATTAGGATCATATTATAATATTTACATTCATATTTGTATTAAAATGTTGCATTTATATATACAGACAAACATATATAGATATATGTTCATAAATAAAGTTGTTGTAAAAAGAACATTTTTCGTTGAAGATGTCATCAAGCTTGTTTTGCTTTTTTCCCTTTTTCCTCCGATCTGTCATGAAAAAAAGATTAATTATTTTATTTTTATAAATGAAATTAAAATTAGTATAATTATATTATACGTAATTATATATAAAAGATAATTATACCTTGATTCTTTTTTTTTTTTTTGTACGGTTTAACAGAAGATGTTTGAATTTTTGTTGAAGGAGGATATTGTTGAGAGCTGAAATAATAATAACTATAATTATACAATTGTATGTAATTTATTTATATATATATTTGTAAAAAATAAAAATAAAAAAATTTTGAAACAAATTATGGAGAGTAATGTACCTTGATTGAATGTCTTCTGTTGTAGGTTCGCTGATAAAAAGTTATCTTTTTCAAACCTTATTTTGTTTCTGGTAATGGGGTTTCTGGATCTATGGATGTTAACGGTGGAGGGATATCTTTTGGAGATTTGGTTTGTGGTGCAGGCAATAACATTTGTGATTCATTGTCATCAAAAGTTTTCAAAAATGTTGCATCAACAAATGCACCTGTTGGACGAAATTGAATTGAAAATATCTTTGACATGTAAGACCCGAAATTTTGAAGACTTGTAATCTCCTTGTCCATAAGGAATTAGAGTCTAATTTATGTACCCATGATGTGTTATATGAAAAATTATGAATAATAATGAGAAATTCATAATTTTATCTAAACGATGTTCGAGTCCTCATTTAACGATTTTGAGACTCGACTAAGGTTTTACGAGCCAAGAATGAAGTTTTTAAAGGAAAAAGAATGAAAAAGGATGAAATTTGACAAAAGTCAAAGGTTTGACCAAAAGTCAAAGGGTTGACCAAAAAGTCAAAGTTTGACCATGACAGGTCACAACGTCGACTTTACAAGTATGATGAAAGAATATGAAAAGAATCTCCGAAAATGGAGTTTTATAAGCCGTAAATCCATCCTAGAAAAATCAAGCACACTGAAAAAGAATTAAGGGCAAAAAGGTCTCCGAAAAATTGGAGAAAGAGAGTTTCGGTCCAAAAATTTAATGGAATAATTTTTGGATCAAATTATAAAATAATAATGCTCATCACAGTATGGGAAATAACTGTAGAGCGCAAAAGGAGCCGTGAAGGAACGAGATAGCCAAACAAGGCATTAAGAGAGCTAGTGGAAGGTGACATCAACCTCTTGACATCACCATCCACCAACCCAAGACTACACATATGGACCCCCCATCTTCCTTATAAAATTCGGCAACTAGACAAGGAAAAGAAAAGAAAATTGGTTAGTTGGTAACTAGATGACACACCAAAATCTAACCAAGCAAAGGACAAGAGCCCATACCTATGATCTCATTCTCCACTCACCAAAGATTAAAAAAAAAAATATGAGCTTGTCCTCCCCCATCATTTTCGGCTACAAGAAGAAAGGCAAAGGAAAGAAAGAAAAGAAAACCAAAGTGACAAGCAAAGTGTGACACAAAGCCATAAATCAAGGAAAAGTGCACCAACTCTTGTCCATCAAGTCCTCTCACTCTCTAGTCATTTTTGGTTGAACAAAAAAATGAGTCAAACCCATGCTCTCCCTCCCCACAAATCCGGCTGCCACACAAGGAAAAAGGAAAGAAAAAAAAATGGGAACAATGACAAGGCATAAAGCCACAAATTAAGGACCAAAAGGTGAGGCAAGTGGGAGATCTTTCTAGAAGCTTTCTAGAGCCAACCAAGGGTTGCCATTTGTCCTTCTTTTCTCCTCAATTTGCAGCAGCCCATGCCCCTTAATCCTTCCTTGGATTCGGCAGCTAGCAACAAGAAAAGAAAAGGAGACATAACCCACAATTTAGGGGCAAGAAACCATCTACTTCAACCACTCCACTTTTCACATCAAGCCTATCCCATCTCTCTAGCCTTTTTGCTTGAGAAACTAAGAGAAAAATCCTAGCTCATTTCATATGCAAGTTCGGCAACAAGAGGAAAGAGAGAGAGAGAGATTCAAAAATTTTGGTTTCCCATTCCAAAAGGGGTGCACGGTTTTGAGAGAAAGAGAGAGAGAGATTGGAAAAAAATTTTCTTGTGAGCTTTTGGAGTATTGGCCGACTAAGAGCAAGAGAGAAAGAGGTAAGTGAATCTTGAAAAATTCTTGGATTTCTCCTTTGATAATGCTCGGTTTTGAGGTGAGAAGAAGCTAACAAAAAGAGTATCTTGGATCTCATTTTTTTTGTACCAAAACCGTGAGCAACTAGGAGCAAAGGGAACTTGAGAAAATTTTGTGGATTTCTCTAAGTCTTGACCGAACAAGGAAGAGAAGAAAAAGGTAAGAAAAACTTGGTTTTTCTTCATATGAATTTCGGTTTTGGTTAGAAGCAAGAAGAGCTAACAACAAAAATTTTTGGATGCATTTTCATGAAGAAAACCGTGGGCTAGAGCAAGTCAAGGAACCAAGGAAGATTTTGGGATTTTGAAAACCCTAACTTGGGTTGAGGTAAATCTCTTAAACCCCCTTGAATCTAAGCTTTATTTAAGTGTTTTTAAGGTTGATTCAAGTGGTTTGTAAGGACATAAGTCCATTTGATTTTCTGCCCTCATTTATGGTGTGTATGTGCTTGATAGGTTAGGGTTGGTTGGCTGATTTTTCTATGCTTGTTTGCTCTAAAAATTTGTGCATGAAAATGATGGATTTTTCATGCTAGAAGATAGGTTGTATGTCCCATAAGATTAGGCCAAAAATCTGCCAAAGCAGCCCCCTTATTGTATGCTAGCTGAAGACGTAAACCGAAGTAACTCACCAAGCTGCCAGTTCGGTTTCGAACCTGAGCAGTTTTGGAAAAATGAAAATATAAGGCCTTTAGAGGCCAAACGGAGAAAAACTCAAAACACGAAAGTTGTTCGGAACAACTTTTTCTAGAGGATAACGCGGACAGAATCTTGAAATAAGACTCCAAAGGCCTTCGTTTTACTCGAAACCCGTGGCTGAACCCTGGGACGTTCTCCACCCAGTTTTTCAGAGTTAACCCGTTTTCAAATAAAAACTGGTACTGATCTAGGCCGAACTAGGTTTTGTGCAAAACACGAAAGTTCTAGCATTTTTTGATAGCTACAACTTTCGTGAAGAAAATTTTTTCAGATTCTGAGCCGATTTTTAAACTGGGCGCGTTTTGTGAGAGACGCGCAGAGAGTCCGAAAACTAGCAATTGAATCTCACGAAAATCTTTTCTAGAAAAATCATGAAGTGTTCTAAAATGGTCATTTTAGCATCGGAAACCATTCCAAAGGCGGTTTCCGACCCCAAATGATTTTATAAATGATTTATTTCGAAAACCATGAATTTTAAGGGCTCGGGTTTGAAATTCACATTTTTCCCATAAAGTAAAGAAAAAGAGGGTTTCAACCAAACATTTCCAAGTTAAAGAAAATAATGAAATCTAAGCCAATGAATTTTCTAAGTAAAGGAGTTAGAATTTTTACAAGCAAGAAGAGGGATTTTTGGAAGCTTAATACACAAGATTTTCCAAAAATAAGGAAGAAAAATTTTAAAGTAAAAATTGGTAAACAAGCCGATTACGAACGGTAACCGGATATTATACCCGAGTTACAAACCCAAGGATAACCAAGGGTTGACAAAAGGTTGACCCAAGGTTAATTAAGGTTAACCTTAAGGGATACCCAATATAACCCTAAGGGATACCCACATGTATATTGGGCTAAGATTTAATGGGCTAAAGGAAATAACCCAATAACAAGAGCGTATGAACAAAGTCCATTAATAGAACAAGGCTTTAAACCAAAAGGGTTACCCAACGTAACCTCTTAAGGATTTAATCGAAGTTCAATGAAGAATGGGGATTAAAGTGGCCGAGATGGATAACATGAATAGGGGACATACAACTAAAAGTAAATGTGAGTGTTGGTAGGTCACCAACACCTTACGAAAGGATCCTGATCCTATATTTTTGGTATATCAGGAAAGTGAATTGCCATTGCCGACGATTTAAGGAACACGATTCTAAGGGATACGGCACTAGAGGTAAGTACAAACCTCACCTGCAGTATGAAAACTAGTAAATTATGTTCAAATATGTGGTTTTCAAATATGCTGCAATATGTTGTGTGCTATATCTATGAAATGCCATGTTTTATGAAAAGTGCTATTTTGCGAAATGCTATGTTTATAAAAGGTGCTATTTTCGTAGAATGCTATGTTGATAAAAAGTGCTATTTTTGTAAAAGATTACAATAGTGCTATATTTGCAAAATGTCATGCTTATGAAAATGTCATGTTTGCAATTGCCATGAATGAAAAGAATGCCATGTCATGTTATAATGAGATACAAAGTATGTTATCATGTAGTGACATCATATGGTATGTTCACTAAAGATAAATAACATGGTAAGAAGTCACAAGTAAAGTGTCGTACCAACCTCCTTAAGGTGGAGGATTTTTATATACAAGTTATGGATTCACCCTCGCGCTTATGTAAGAGGGTGTAATCACTTATGTTTCCCTGGTGCAGTTAGGGGCTTGCAACCCCATCTAACTGTACTTGGAGGCGCGCTATAATTTAAGGGTACGTACACTAAGGGGCCCATAAGAAAGATAAGAAAGTTAATGAAATGCATAAATGGAATATAACTGGTTCACGCATATGCATATGATGATGAATGTTTTTATGATGTTTAAATGTTTTTGTGAGATTATGTTTGTGCTTACTGGGCGAAAGCTCATTCAGTTATATTTCATACTGTAGGTAAGAAACCCGCAGCTTAATGCTGGGCATTGTTGGAGCGGTGTGGCGGCAGACGAAGGCGGTATGGATACCACTACGCATGTTTTCCGCAAATCTTTTGATAAGTAAAGAAGTTTTGTACATATAAGTATGTATGGTAAAGACGAATTATGCTTTACGGTATTTTGGAACCAAACACCTTAAGTAACGTTTACTTAAGTAGTAATGATATGATACTAAAGACAATGTTTATTATGTATGTTCAAAAAAAAAAAAAGGGGATAAGAGTTTTAAGATAAAAAATAAAATAAAATAAAATAAAAAAAAATATCCCCGAATTTTCAAGTAAGTAAGTAAGTAAGGAGTGACGGCCCTACGTAGTAAGGGGGCGTCACATGACATGCCTTTTAGTTGATCAAGAAGAGGTGGAATGATGTTTGGATCAGTATATCTATCTTGAAGTGTTAATATGAAGCAAGGTTTGTTTACCAGTGATTGTACTGTCTTTCCAATCATAACAACATTTATGCTTCCAGTGCTGTCTTCGATTCGAGTATTAATTTTGTACCTGTTATAAAAAATTAAAATTTAGTAAATTTTTTGTTGTTTAAAAGTTATTTATTAATTTATTATAATAAAAGTAAAAAATATTACCAAGTGACTGGCATTGTTGTTAAATATGCATGAGTGTCGCACCACCATGAAGTTCCTGATTGTTTAACACGTCGATAGCAGCATGGACATGCATTGTAAAACCAACCTTGTCGTGCATCGATTTCGGTGATTGTTACTTTTGTGGTGAATTTTTGATGCTGTTATTTGAGGAAGAAAAAGTTTATTAAATTATAAATTATATTATAATTAGAAAGTAATAAATAAATATTTACCTGATGTTGATACGGATCCAAGGCTCGAAGTTCTGCAACCATTAGTCTATTCATTGTTTTTTGTTCTTCTAATGTTATTGGTTTTTGTGTTGATGGAGCAATAAAGTCTATCCCTTGAATAGAATGACTAAACCTATAAACAGATAAGACATTAAATAATGTTAATTTTTTCAGAGAATTGTAAAATGTATATATAAGTGTAATATTTTTGTAATAAATATTTATAATACCTTTTTTTTATTTTTTTTGATTCAGCGATATCTGGCTCAAAATAAAATGATGTTCCTGAAGTGCTTGCTACATAAAGTCCACCTGTATATTTACAATTATTAAAATTTATGGTTAAAAATGTTTTATTATTGTGTGAGATAAATTTGTATTTATTAATATATATTATATTTAGACTTACCAATATATTTTTTAGCTGCCATGGCTGTAAAGGCAACTATAACTAGTTCAGACATTTTTTGAACTGCATTGTCATCAAAATTCTCACCAACTTCTCCCCAAAGAGTTATGTTTAGCGATTTCTCTCTGTAAAATATAATAAATTTAATTAAATTAATTATTAAGAAATAAATTTTCATGAAATGAAAATACATTTGTGATAATATATAATTTATAATTACCTGATATTTTGAATTGTCAGATTTCGCCTTTTGACTAATTTATTGCCTACATTGGATTTTTCAATACCTTTTACAGATATCAGACGACCAATAACATCCGGTATAAAATTATAAATAGAAAGTTATTAAATATTCATATTAATATTATATATTAATAATTTTTATTAATAAAAATAAAAATATTATATATTATTTACCTGAAAGAAGGTCATTGATATCAACCTTTGATGTTAGTTGGTCATATTCCACAAAATTAAATTTGTGCTGAGGTATTTCTGGAAGATCTTCTTCGACTTGCTTGAAAATGGTGGATTGTGCAAATTGTAGCATTGCTCTATGTGGAACAATTTTGTATCTTTGTTTGTTGTTTGTGACAAAGAAGTTGCTGATTTCATATATATTGCCAATTTGTATTTTTTCTGTCATGAAATCAGCGTCTTTTGCACGTACAAATCCATGTATTGCTTCATCCTGAAAAAAGAAAAATAATAAGATTTATATGTATAATAATACTATGAAGTTTTTATTATTAATGGATATAATTTAATAAAAAGGAAATTTAATTACCTGCTCATCTACTAATAAACAGTCGACGCTTATTAGACGTCCTGTATTGTAATCTATGTTTCTCCATATGCGACAAACTCGAGCACGGATGGCGTCATATGTTTCTCCCACTTTTAGTATTCGTAGTAGACTAAACATTTTCTATAAATAATAAAAAGAGATAAATATTTGGTTATGAATTTTTGAATTGAATTTAATGAATAAAAATTATATTAAATATTTGATAATATAATTGTCGAGAAAAAATTAATATATGTTAAAAATTTATTTTATTTGATTGATTATTAATTTTTATTAATCTTATGTAATATTTCTTTGTAAACAATATTTTTAATATGATTTGAATATTTGTGAATTGAATCATGTATTAAAATATGTAAACCTTTTGGTGATGTTACTCTTGATAATGCTACATATAATTGTCCATGACTAAAAATTTCATCTTCTAAATAAAGTCCAACTTTATTTAATGATTGACCTTGGCTCTTATTTATTGTCATAGCATAACATATTTTTAAAGGGAATTGTCGTCTTTTTAATATAAAAGGGTAATTAGATTCATTTACTGTCATGTCTATTCTTGGTATATAAACTTTTTCATTTGTATCATTCGAATTAATAATACGACCTTCAATAATTCTATTTGTTAATTGTGTTATAATAAGTCTTGTACCATTACATAATCCCATTGGTTGGTTAAGATTTCTAATTAACATTACTGGAATTCCAATTTTTAATTCTAATTCATGTGGAGGTAATCCATTAAAATTAAGTATATGTAAAAATTCAGTAGGATATAAAAGATTTAATTTATCGAGATTTCCAGATGATGAAAGGGTAATTAGATTCATTTACTGTCATGTCTATTCTTGGTATATAAACTTTTTCATTTGTATCATTCGAATTAATAATACGACCTTCAATAATTCTATTTGTTAATTGTGTTATAATAAGTCTTGTACCATTACATAATCTCATTGGTTGGTTAATATTTCTAATTAACATTACTGGAATTCCAATTTTTAATTCCAATTCATGTGGAGGTAATCCATTAAAATTAAGTGTATGTAAAAATTCAGTAGGATATAAAAGATTTAATTTATCGAGATTTCCAGATGATGAAAGAATAGTATCATAACTGTAATAAGTTTTTGCTTCTGTTGATACTAAGTTTAATAAATATTTATTTATTGCATTAGTTGTTGTATTTTTAGGTGTAACAATTGCTCGTTGTTTTAAGTAATTAATATTGTCAAAATTATTATTAAAATTTTCATATATTGTGATAGAAATTTGTTTAATAGAATCTTTATCATATGGTATTATATATTTCTTTGGTATTTTAATCCATGTAGCATCTTCATTTTCTGTATCTTTTATTCCATTTGCTGTTTCATTACCAATATTTAAAATCCATTTAGAAAAGTCATTAATTTCTATTTGTTCATCGGTGTTGGAATCAAATTTTTTTAATCACATATTTTCTGTTAAAGTTAGTATACAAAAATATGGCCAAAGATATGAATTATTTATAGTTACATTAATTATATTTTCTTTTGTTCCATTTGGAATAACTGGTAATATTTGTCTAAAATCACCTCCTAATATAACCGTCATTCCTCCAAAAGGACAATTAAAGTCATTTTTTAAATCTTGTAATGTTTTGTCTAAAGCTTCGAAACAATATTTGTTTGTCATAGGTGCTTCGTCCCATAATATTAATGTTGTTTTTTCAATTACTTTTGCTAATTGAGTACATTTTTTTATTTGGCAAGTTGAAAATTTGTCAATTGAAAGGGGTAAACGAAATATTGAATGTGTTGTTCGACCTTTTAGTAATAATAGTGATGTTATACCTGATGATGCTATAGCTAATACAATTTCACTATTTGATCTAATTTTGCTAATAATAGCATTCCATAAATATGTTTTTCCTGTACCACCATAACCATATATAAAAAATAAATTATCTTGTTTTCTTTCAATTGCTTCTAAAATTTGATTATAGATGTAATGTTGTTCTTGATTTAAATTTTGTACTAATTTATGATTTTCTTCTTTTAATTTATATTTATCATAATTAAGTTCTTCTCTTAGAAGATTATTATTTAAATCTTCAATTAATGATCCAGTTGGAAGTGCAAGATTATAATGTGATAAAAAAGATGAATTTAAATTTAATAATTTTTCTTATTCATATAATACAAAATTATATAATTCATTTTCTGAAATCTGAAAATTTGGGTTATTAAATATGGTTTTTACTTTGTATAAAATATCATCACACATTAATTTCCAGTGTTTTTCTAAAAATTTTATAGGATCATAAATATTACAAAATAATAATATTGTAATAAAAAGTTGACGAAGTTGTATAGATGTCGACCAAAATGATGCTTCTTCTATTGATTCATCCCATTTTTTATCATCTCCTAATAAACCTAATGCATAACAGGCTGTTTGATTTGTGGGATAAATAATATTATTTACTGTTCGAAGTGATTCATAACTTGTTGATCCTTTTTGATGATTTAATAATAATTTTAAATAGTATAATTCACCAGACTTTGGATGAATATAAAATGTTCGTCCAATAGTATGTCCGCTTTGTCGATGAGTCCATAGTTTGTTTTTATTATTCCATACAAATTTTGTTGGGAATTTTATATAAGTTAGTTGTCGAGCATCTTGATCGATTTTATTTATTTCCATCCATTCTGTTAATGTTGTTTTTTCAATTTGTGATTGTCGTATTATGTTATGTAGTTGTTGATTTTTATGAAATGTAATATTTTGCATATTTGATAAATGAATAGAAAGACGTTGAATAACTGGGTTTCTGTAATGTATTGAATATTCAAATATTCTCCAAATAGCTTCATAAGGTGTAATATATCGACAATTAAGATAAGCTTTTATTTCATAAACTTCTTTATAATTTATTGTTTGATTATTTTCAGTAATAATGTTATCTTCAATAATGGCTCTTATTCTATCTGGACCTTTTGTTAAGTATTTAAATAAATGTTTAATAAGCATAGATTGAGAACATATTTCAACATTAATATGTGCAGAATATTTTAAGCATAAAGTTCGATTGTAGGGTACAACATATCTGTTATCAAGTTTGATTCCTTCTTTAATAACATTAAAATCTGTATCTCTTCGCCGATAATTTACAAAACCATTTTCTTCTATAGTTGTTTCATTTTTTATTTGTTTGGGGAATTTTTTTGAACATTTTGAATTTTTCATACATGGTGCAGATGTTTTTGCGTATCCACATGGTCCATATATCATATATTCAGTAATAATTTTATACCCTAAAGGATCAATTATTGGGTTTGGAATTTCTGCAGAAATAATTTTATCTATTTGTAATAAATT
Source organism: Ficus microcarpa (assembly GCA_025413485.1). Classification (NCBI taxonomy): domain Eukaryota; kingdom Viridiplantae; phylum Streptophyta; class Magnoliopsida; order Rosales; family Moraceae; genus Ficus; species Ficus microcarpa. Next base: position 299,177 of record CM046387.1, on the reverse strand, counting down.
ATGATATTTATATTCAGTATATAACCAAAATAACATATGACAATGAGGTAAACACCGTTTCTGAAATTCAACTACATATAAATCTGAAAGGAAAACAAAAAACAAAAAACATATTAGTATTTTAAATTTTTTAGATAAAAAATAAAAATAACAATATATTTATTTATTTATTATATAAAATAAATTCACTAACCTGCTATTATGGGTCCAAAAATTATTCCTGATTTTATTGTTTTTAATAAGTGGTCTAATTTAATTTTAAATATTCTGCTTATAATATCTGGTCTATCTTCAGGTTTTTGTCCTAGAATTATTGATAAAATTCTTTTAATTTCTGGCCATTTAAGATTACATGTAAAAGTTAAAAATATATCAGGATTTCCATAATATCTACAAATTGCTATTGCATCTTGATAATTTTGAATCATATATCTTGGACTTCCTGTATAAGATGATGGTAAAATAATTCTTTTTTCCAATTGCCTGTGCATCTGTATCACCTCTAATTATAGCATCTTGAATACCTTTATAAATTTCAGATCTTAAATTGTTTTGATTATTTCTAATATAATCTAGACGATCTTCTTCAATTGAAGCATAAATATCTACAATATATTGTTGAAAAAGTCGACCAGATCTAAATAATGTATTTCCTTATTCTATTCGTTGATGAAGTTGAAAAGTATAAAATGATCTCATTGATATTCGATGTCTACGTGGTTGTTTACCTACAAAATTTGTATTCCAACTTATATCGATTCTATATCCATCTTCTCCGTAAGGAAATAATAATGGATATTGTAATGCCATATATGATGGATGAAGTTTATTGATTTTTTGTAATTCTCCAGTTTGATTATGAATAATGATATCTCTTCCATTTTTATATTCTCCAATATCTCCAACAATTAAAGCACCTATATCTGTTGAAATTGGAAGATCATATTGTGCGCTATCTCCTTGTCGTCTTCCTAATAATCTTAATTTCATTAATGATATTTGATTATTTTTATAAGTTTCTCTCACAGTTCTAAAAAATTGTACTAATCTATTTGTTTCATCTAACATTGTAATTAATTTTTTAACTATTGTCTCATTTAAATTATCAGTATTTGGAAGTGTTGCTATTCTATTTTGAATTTCATTTTCTGTATCATAAATATACAATTGTGCAAATCTTGGGGGATTATTATTAATTGGAAGTAAAGATCCAATTAAATGATGTATTTGACCAGAAATTTTAAAAATATATAGTCCTGATGAATTATTAATATTTGATTCAATATTTGCTCCAAATGAAGTAAAAACAAACATAGAATTATAGATTCTAATATTTTTTCTAAAATTTGTACTTAAAGATCCTCCATAATAATTTAATAGATCATCTAAAATTGGTGGTGTTTTTTTATTTAAAGGTAAGTGAATTTTTCTGTTTTGACAACATAAAAAATATTTTGGTGGATTTGTACATCGTATTTGTTCAATTTTTCAAAATAATGCTCCACAATATTGACATGTACAATTACAATCTCCAATATCTATATATTCATTATTTGGATTTGGGAAAAAAAAAATTTATGTCATGTCGCAAAATTAAAGATGCAAAAAATTTAAACCTATTATAAATAAATTTTTTAAAAAAATAATATTTAAAAAAAAAAAAGAAATAAGGTAGAGAAATTACTTTTTTCCAATGACGGCGAATTAGAACTTTCAGAAAATATATTTGCCGTCCCTTCATTTGTATTGTAAATTGAGGATAATTGCATAAAATTATTTTGAGAATCTGTAATAATGTCAATATTTGATTCTTCAAATTCATTGTGTGAAGAATATATATTTTTTGACGTAGATGCTTCATTATTGTTTATATAATTTAAAATCTTCTGATGCTTTAATTCTCTGAAATAATTAGCATCATTGCCAAGATTTTTTTCCATCTGCTGAGATTTTTTTTTAATTTCACAAAACAAAAAGACAATAATATCAAATATTATTAGAAGCAAAAAATTATAGATATAAATGTAAGATAAAATAAAATTTATGGATCAAGAATTTTCTTTTTAAAAATAAAATTCAATTACATAATAAAAATATTATAATACAAACTATTGGAATAAGATAATAACAATACAATTTTTGCATAATCTACGAAACTAAAATAATATATTTTTATTAAAGAACTATTAATAATGAATAAGAATCAAAATATTAAAAATAAAAAATATAACAAATTTGTATTATTTAAATGAATAAAATTATGGCCATACCAAATTGAGTTTAAATATTTTTAAATTTACGGAATAATTATAATCCATGACATAAATAATAATTTAGTTTGAATATAAATATGAATTTATATTTTTTTAACTTATTATAATTTTATGCAACTTTTAGATTTTAAAATTTATGGAAATTATCATATACTATTTTATGTATAGAAATTTACTCTTTATAAATTTAAATAATTGAATAGAATTTATTTCTGTAAGTTGAAATTTTCAGCCTTAATTTTGTCGTAAATTTATAAAATTTTTAAAATTACAAATTTTAAGAAATTATTTTATAATTTTCATATTTTTGGTTGGTTATTATTTTTAATATCATAAGTTGATTGTATTAATATATTTATTGATTTGTTAGTCTGGGCGAAATTTTTTTGTGGAAAGTTTTTAACATTTTTGTTAATTGAGGTACTTTTATTATAAGTATAAATTAATTGTATTAATTTCGTTTGTATTTTGGGTGTTTGTTTTTGGTGGGAATTTTTATTCGTTAATATTTTATTATTTTCGTTTTTAATTGGTTAATATTTTATTATTTTTCTTTTTGTTTAGTATTTAAAAAGATTATATAAAAAAAATTAGGAAATTTTATTTTACACTTGGATGCTAACTTCTTGATAGTTAAAGAAGTTAAATTTTTATATAAACTTATGAGTGTTTTTTTTTTTTATTTATTTTTATTTTTTATTTTATGATTCTTTGTTCTTATTTATTTGTTAAAACAATTTTTGTTTTTATATATATATATATATAAAATTATGAACCTAAACAATTTGTCAAACGTATTTAAGAAATTAGTTAGATTTTGATAACCTAAAATTTGTTCTTCTACTGCAACATAATATAGAATAAAACATAATATAGTATAAAAATCAAACTATATAATAAAAATTACATAAATTACAAATTAAAACAAATTAAATTATACAAAAAAAATTACAAACATTTCTAACTATAAAGAGATTTATTTACATACAATTTTGTAATGAATCTAAATATTAAACAATCTGAAAAAAAAAAAAAAAAGGAAAAAATCCCCTCGGCTAATAAGAATAAAGGGAAAATTTTGTTTGAAATTACAAAAACAAATAATGAATAAAAGTCATAATAAGATGGCAATAAAATAGAAGGGACAAATAAACATATACACAATCAATATATATATTGTATTGTAAATAAAGAATTGAATATGTTTATATCATAAAAAATATTTAAAAAAATTATACATACTGTTTTTGACTGAAATAAAAGAAAATTAAAATTTATTTGATTATGCTCATACTTGTTATATGATAATATTATTTATGAAAAATAACTAAAATGTCATTGAATGTTGTCTTAGTAGCTACCAGGTGAGATGTTTGGGAACATATATAATGTAGAAAAAATTAAAAAGAAGAAAACAGAAATAACATAAAAAAAAGAATAGTAAGAAAAAACTGAACACCAAATGTACTAAAGAGATGAAAGAACCGGTAAAGACAAAAAAAAGAGGGAAAACTTTAACTTTTAGAAACAAAAATAGAAAAAATAACAGCAAACACAAAACAGTAAAAATAAAAAGTTGTAAAGATGGCAAATATAAGATAATAACTTAGATAGTAATATATT
>CM046387.1:243418-268418 GCA_025413485.1 Ficus microcarpa | reverse complement strand
GATTTCAAAATGCCATGCCATGTTATGAATGAAATAAAAGTTATGATATCATATAGTGACATCATAAGGTATGTTCACTAAAGATAAACAACATGGTAAGAAATCACAAGTAAGGTGTCGTACCAACCTCCCATCAGGTGGAGGGTTATTCATGTTCAAGTTATGGATTATCGCCCTCTCGTTGATGCGGGAGGGTGTAATCAATCATGTTTTCTCAGGACTGTTAGGGACCTTGCAACCCCTAACTTTACCTGGAGGCGCGCTATATGTTATGGTACGTACACAAAGGGGCCCATAATGAAAAGATAATAAGTTCATGTGAAAAAGGGATGCATAAACGGACATAAATGGTTTATGCATATGTATATGATGATGATAATGTTTTCAAAATGTTTAAAGAAAAAAAAAATGTTTTGTGAGTTTATGTTTGTGCTTACTAGGCGAAAGCTCATTCAATTATATTTCATACAGTAGGTAAGAAACCTGCAGCCTAAATGATGGGCTACATGTGGACGGTGTGGTGGCGAATGAAGGGCGGTATAGATACCACTACGCATTAATTCCGCAAACTTTACTAAGTCAAGAAGTTTTCGTATATAAGTATATATATGATGAAGACAAGTTATGTATTATGGTATTTTGCTACTAAAGACCTTAAAGGATCTTTTTATTCAGTATGTAAATATACGTGATGTTTTACTAAGGGCAAACTCTTTATATAACTATGTTGATAAAATAAGTTTAAAAAAAAAATAAATAAAAATAATAATAAAAAAATATTCTCAAATTTTAAGTAAAGTTAAGTAAGTAAGTAAGGTGGCGGCCCTACGTAGGAAGGCGGCGTTACAATAAATTACTTGGAAAGAATGCGAACCCAGTTTCTGTTGGAAAAATCAGATCCGGTATCAGAGTTACGGCGCAATGGAAGTTTTAAAATTTTTATACCGATTTGGTAAAGAAGCTCATGATGCATATAAAAACAAATTAAATTCATAATCAAGCGTACCTTATTTCTTGGATTCCTGAATTACTAGAGCATTTGACCAACGTGTCTTCTCTACTATTATCGAGTTCCACGTCTCAGAGTGTGGGTGGGCACACGTTCTATGAATCCAAGCGACCGATAGTGCTTTCCGAAGTCTAAATCCCTCTTTCTCAATTCCGATGATCCTCGTTGAGAATATGATCCAACTTCTTTCTTCAAAACTACAAAACAGGAACCGGTTAACCTCCTATGAAAATTATCACTCAGTTTAACCTTCCTCACAGTTTTGATTCAATGGAATTTTCTCTCTTTTTCTCTCTCACAAGATTGCCGAATTTTATGATGTAGAAAAAAAAAATTAATTGGTTTTTCTTTCTACTACCAAAAACATTTTTCTTAATGAAAAATACCAAAAGTTGGTTTTTCAAGAATTCCTAACCTTTATATAGAAGTCCAATCATTTTCAAAATTTATCTCCTTCTTGAAAAATAATTAATAATTATTTTTCCGAATAAATTTTGAACCAAAAGATTGTACAACTTTAGGGCTAGATTCATTGAACCTAAAACGTTTTTCCAAGGGGAGATAATCCCTAAAAAATTCAGCCACAATGAGAATAAATACTTGATTGATGGTTCAAATTTTAAATCAAGAATCTAGACTAATCAAAAGATCCTAGTCCTATCTAGATTCAAATTCCTTTTAAACCTTTTCGAATTTAAATAAGATTCATTTATTTGAATAAACATTTTTCTCAAACATTATCCATATTAATTAATTTAAATCAATGGAATATTTCACATTTTCTTTCTTCACAAAAACCGTGTACTTCGTTTAATTATGAGAGAAAAATTCATAAAATAATCTTCATTATTTAAATCAATTAATAATTTAATGTTAGGAATATATTTGAATAATTTTGAAACAAAATTTTCTTCCCTCCACTCAATTAAAATCCGTACACCTCTTTTAATTAGGAGAGAAAAATTTTGTTTTCCAAAATTAAATAATTCAAACACAATCTTATTTCCAAAATTCAAATTAACTAATCACATGTTGACAAATCATTTGTCTATAAATTTTATATGTCCAATCCTTTCTGGATTGCATGTTAGAGAGTACTATGTCTTAATAGACATTACTAAATTTCATTTAAATTTACCGATCTCATTATGAACAAATCCCAAAACGCTATATAGAACTATATGAGCTAATAGAGGGACCCGATGGAAATATGTAAAGAGTTCCTATAATTGTGAAAAATTAATCCTAGATTAATTATTTATCAATTATCAACTTCAAAACTATTCCACTAAAAGTTTGAAGCTGAATTCCTGTTTACATACCGTATTATGAAAACTCTCTCACATAATGCTTCTTCCATGATTTATTCATTGCTTGCTTAATCCTCATATGTTATCCATGATTGAATTAAGGACTTTTTCCGTTTTACCTTTTCAATCATTTTAACTTAAAGTTCAATTATTCTCTTTTGAAAGAATCACCAATTGTAAAACCATATAATTGGTAAACCACCAGAGAACACAGAGTAAACCGATGGTCAAGATCTTGTTATACTATATTTCAATCCCCGAATTGTAATGCCCAGATTCTTCATGTCACTAATTCCTTTTAAGGAATTAATTTTTATGCTATTAAGGTATCTATGAAAAAGCTTGAATTAGAGCTTTTGTTCGATTTTGTGAATTCTTATGGGTCAATAAGACTCAAAATAGAATGCTAAGGTTAGCAAACGGCCTTTTGAGTCAAAAAAGGCGAAAAAGTACATGATTTTATGAAAGTCAAAGGTTTGACCAAAAAGTCAACTTTGATCGAGAAAATCAAAGTTTGACCAAGAATAGTCAAAGAGTTGACTTTGTAGTATGTGAAATGCAGTATAGAAAAGATACTGTAAAAACCTTCTTTATGGTTAAGATAGTATAAATAGGCTTTAAAACTACTCTAGAAAATCAAGCACACCAAGTTAGGATTAAAGGTGAAAATGGCTTGGAAAAATTAGAAAAAAATTTTACTGTCCGATTTTACACAGATAAATTTTGTACTGCAGTACAGTATAAAAATACTGTGTATTAGTGAAGCACAGTATTAGAAATATCTGTGTAGCACAAAAATGGATTGCTTTTACAAGAAAATAACCAAACATGGCTCCAGGGTGGATGATGTCACCTTGTATTGGATTTATGACATCATAAATATTAAACCAAGCATGGAAAGAATTTTTGGAACTTCCTAGAACCACCTAAGCCGGCCACCTCACCCTCCCATAGCATAAATATAAGTTTTTGTGGGGGTAATTTCACAATTTCCAAAAGTTTCTCCACCTTTATAAATAGGTAGTCCTCCTATTCATTTTTATTCAAAAATCTAGGGAAACTCTTGTCCATTTTCTGCAAAAAATCCGTAGGTTAGAGAGGAGAGAAAGAGAAGAGAAAAACAAAAATTTCTTGAGGGGTTTTACTTGAGAGAGTTCAGTTTTGCTCTAGGAAGAACCAAGAAAAAAGTTAGAAAATTTTTTAGGCCATTTTGGCTGTTATGGCCAAGAGTGAGGAGAGGAGAAAAAGGAGAGGAAAAGCTGGAAATTTGAGGGGAAGGCTTGGTAGTGGTGTTCGGTTTTGAGGTGGATAAACCAAGGAACCAAAAGAAAATTTTTGGTACCCTAGCTAGGTTGGAAGCCGTGGGTAAGGAAATTAGAGGGAATGACGAAATTTTTGGTGTCAAACCCTAGTTAAGGTAAATTCTTGAGCCCTAATCTTGCAATTGAGTTCAATTTTGGCATTTTATTTGTATTTCAAGTTGGGTTGTAAGGACATAAGTCCAATTTAATTTCTAGCCCTAGTTGTGTTAGTATGTGCTTGGTTAGGTGATTCGGGGTGATTGGTCTATTTATGTTGTTTGCTTTCTTGATTTATGCTTGTGCTTGATAAATATTAGGATGAATGTTAGATGATGATGATTGGTATGTCCCCTGATTTTTGGTCAAAAAAAATCTGCCCTAGGCAGTGCATGCAAGGCTGCTAGCTTAAGGGTGAATGTGATGATGCATGCTTGAATGTGATGCTAATTAGAAACCATACATCCCAAGGATTAGGGCAATCGGTTAAGGGCTGCATGGGCACGTTGGGTTAGCATGTTGGAGGATATGGGACGTTAAAAACGCTGCTTGTTTGCTGTGTAAGCTCCCGAAGTGGTTGGTCGAGATAGAATCCGCGAATCAAGACGTAAACCGGACTTAAGAACCAAAACTGCCAGTTCGAATTTAAAACTGGCCAGTTTCGGAAAAGTGGAAATTTAAGGCCTTTAGAGGCCGAACTGGGTGAAACGTAAAACATGAAATTTGTTTGGAACGAGTTTTCCTAGGGGGCAATGCTAGCAGAATCCCAAAATGAGGCTCCAATGGCCTCCGTTTTTATTAAAACCCAAGACTAGTTTGCCCAGACCTAGTTTACACGCCCAGCCAGTTTCAAACAAAAACTGACAAGGATACAAGCGGAACTAGATTTTTTGTAAAACACAAAAGTTTTAGAATTTTTCGAGAGCTAAAATTTTTATGAAGACAAGTTTTTCAAATTCAGATTGGATCTTTAAACTGACTTTGTTTTCCAAAGACTGTGCAGTGAACAGAAAATTCCAGCACAGGATTTTCTAAAACTAGTTCAGAAAAATTGTTTTCTTATCCAAAATCACTGTTTTAACTATGGAAACTGTTCTAAAGGCAATTTCCAGCCCTAAATGATTTTTATAAAAGATCCGTTTCGAAAACACAAATTTTTACGAGTAAAATTAAGATTTTTAAGAATTATTCCTTAACTTTTTCAAGTTAAGAAAAAGAATGGATTTTAAGCCAAGATAGAGCAAAGTGAACGTAACGGGCAGTAACCGGATATTATATCCAAGTTACAGGGTCGAGACCGAGGTTGACCATAGAAGGATGACCAAGAGTTGACCTTAGTTGACCAAGGGTTGATTTTGGTTGACTCAATATTTAATTAAGTGTAACCTTAAGGGTTACCCAAGGTAACCTTAAGGGATACCAAAAAAACCTGTAATTGGGCTAAGAGAAGAGGGTTAATGGAATTAACCCAACAAATTATGGTATAAGAGTAAAGCCCAAGGGTTAAAAGAAAACCTAGCAGTATGCTACAGGCTTAGCACAAAAAGAGGTTATCCAGCGTGACCTCTTAAGGAATAATCAAAGTTTGATTATTCTTAAACAGTAAGATGACTATTTAGGACCAAGTAAGATATCAAGTATTGGGGACATACAACTAAGATTATGTGTAAACGTTGGTTCAGTCACCAACATTTTATGATAGGAATTCTTATCTTATACTTTTTTCAAATAGCAGGAAGTGACCTGCTGTTGCAACCTGAATTGAGGCCGCAACACTCAGGACACGGCACAAGAGGTAAGTACAAACCTCACCTGCAGTATGAAAGATAGTAATTTATTTTCAAATATGCTATAACATGTTTTGTGCTATATTTGCAAAAATGTCATGTTTACAAAAGTGCTATATTTGCAAAAATGTCATGTTACAAAAGTGCTATATTTGTAAAATGTCATGTTTACAAAAGCGCTATAATTGCAAAAATGTAATGTTTGCAAAAGTGTTATGTTTGTAAAAATGCCATGTTTTAAGACATACCATGTTATGAATGAAGTGTAAGTTATGATATGATATAGTGATATCATGATGTACGTTCACTAATAATAAACTACATGGTAAGAACACATAAGTAAAGTGTCGTACCAACCTCCCAAAGGTGGAGGACTATTCATGTTCAAGTTCAATGATTCCCAGAATTGTTAGGGACCTTGCAAACCCCTAACTTTATCTGGAGAGCGCGCATCTGGTACGTACACAAGGGGGCCCATATGAAAGATAATAAGTTCAAGTTAATAATGGATGCATAAATGAACATAAATCGTTCATGCATATGTTTTATGATATTGGCATGTTTTAATATGTTTGTGAGATTACGTTTGTGCTTACTGGGCGAAAGCTAATTAGTTATATTTCATACTATAGGTAAGAAGCCTGCAGCTTAAAGGGTGGGCTATATGTGGAGGATACGGCAGATGAAGGGCGGTATGGGATACTACTACGTGTATTTTTCGCATCTTTTTCTGAGTTAATAAGTTTTGTATATATTTATATATCTCAAAAACAAATTATGTTACATAGTATATTTGGTACTAAAGACTTTAAACAAACTTTTTATTTCAGTATGTATTTATGATAAATTGCTATGGGCAAATCTATTTATATATATGTATGTTGAGAAAAAAAAAATTTATTCTCGAATTTTCAAGAAAGATATAGTTGAGTAAGTAAGGTGACGACCCTACGTAGGTGGGGGCGTCACACAAATAATGCCTTTAAAGTAGATAACATGTACTACCGTTAAGATAGCTATAGATTCCATATATATGAATCTTGATTTCTCCATCCATAAGTCATGCACCCAAAACACAAGTATATTGACCATGAATTAATAGTGTCTCACCTATAGTGCATTAAAGTACATAAGTCATGGATACTGTTGATGCCAAAACGTCTCCGGCAACAACACCCAACGTGGTCGGCTGCTCCAACCACTCTTGACCGATCATCTGCTCGCATTCTCCTGCAAAATGGAAACCACCTCGAAGTAACTGGGACACCGGTGTGGTGTCTGTCGCGGGTACTTCGATGCTTAAGTCAGAGCAGGGTCTGATGAGCGAAAGGAGAGGCAGAGCTTTGGCAAGGAATTAGTGTTTGTACCTAGAATGGAGGGCTGGCCCTCTATTTATAGGTGTTTCCCACGGGTTCGGTTATCAGGGCGACTCGGTCGGGTCGGTTTCCTAGGACTCCCGGCCGGAGAGTAGGGGTATGGCGCATGAAGGATGTGGGCCAATTCGGTGACGCCACGTGTCCTTTGTCCTAGGCTAGGGCCACTAGGGTGGTTGTTGTAGGTGGCTGCAGGGATGGCCTCAACCGGATCAGACGGCGGAAATTAGGGAGATAGTGGGAGTAAGTGGCGGAAGACCGCGATTTGACCCCCTGGAATTAGGGGTCATACTCCACACGTGGGGCGACGTACGGTGATGTGCCGGAACGTTGCGTGCTCGGGGTAGTCGATGGTTCTCCAAGCACCCGTTGGGTTGATCCGCGTCATTCGTCTGTGGGGTGGTCGGTTGTAGTCGGGTCACGTACCAAGGGAGTGCTCGGATCACACTAGCTGGGAGTGCCCGGGTCGCGCTCGTTGGGAGTGCCCAGGTTGCGCTCGCTGGGAGTGCTCGGGTCGCGCTTACTAGGAGTGCTCGGGTGGTACTTACCGTGAGTGCTCGGGTTGCACTCACTGGGACCAAACCGGAGCAGTTCCGATGCGACAGCTCAGTTCTCGGAGTACGAGCCTATGGTCGGAATGGGTTATGGCCTCAACATAAGCCCCCCTAGTATCTCTGGGTGGAGACGACCGAGGGTGCTACATGGCAACACAAGTGTGGTCGCGCACTAGAATGGTCGGATGTTCCCGGGTAGTTCTTGGTCCAACCCGAGCAGTTGTGAGTAGGCGGGTTAAATTGAGGTGACGTGGCATGAATAACTGTGGGTGATGTGTCTCACTTCCATGTGTCGCACTCGGATTGGCGAGAAGACCAATCGACACTTCAAACAATAAATGCTGGATTTGGCAAGATTGACAGGGAACCGAAGAGTCGCCTCGAAATCGATACCCGCATTTCCCGCCAAACCAACCCTTATAAATAGGGGGTCAGTGTCTCTTGTTTTCGCAACGCCTTCGAAGAGTCACCGAGATCTGCCGAGAACTGCCGAGAACTGAAGGGCAAGAGAACTTTATGAATGTCCAGAGTACATCCGAGAAGGTAAACTTTTAATTCCCAGTATGAGTAGCCTTTCAGACTTCAAGGACGACAACCTGTCCGGGAACGTGGACGTGACTAGGGACGCGAGCAGCAGCACGAGCACGAGCACGAGTTCCAGCTCGTCAGAAAGGACGCTAGTAGTCCGAACACCGGAGAGCTTGTTCCGGCTGTCGGACATTCCTTCCCTGGACAGGCCCGACCAGGTCCGGGAAGGGGCTGCCCGACTATAGGAGATATTGCAAGTTGGTCGGGGTACTCAATCAGACCAAGGGTTCATGGCCGACCTGCAGAAGACGTAGCCATTGCCAACGCCTGCGGTCGACCCAGTAGTCGGGGAAGAGGTAGTTCCCAAGAGGTCGGCAGGTCAGGCGAGCACCTCTGGCCGGGAGGGGTCCGAAAGTTTTGCCAACACGGCCCTGCCCGGGGAAAACTTTGAAGTGCAGAGGAATTCAACTTGGCCGTTACGCGTGAACGGCCAGCGAGTATATAAGATGGCCGACTACGAGGTCCAGCGTTTGGCAGGTGACCGCCCCGCCTACATAGTGGATTACTTCACAACGGGGGTCACCTTAAATTATTTGGCGGTGCTCCAGGAGGAATTCGGGATCTCGGAGTACGTGGAGCTACTGGTTCCCGGTCGGGACGACTTACCATCTCGGCCTCCTCCCGTGTACATTACTCTGTCTGTGGAGTTTTTGCGGGTTGGGCTCAAGCTCCCCTTCCACCCATACCTGAGACAGGCGCTCACCAGGTTCAACGTGACACCTATGTAGCTGATTGCTAACGCCTACCGGATCCTGGTAGGCTGTTACATTCTCTAGAAGAAGAAATTCGGCGCCGAGATGCCCCCTAAGGGTGTTCCAGAATTTCTACAGGATGAAGTCCGCCCCCTCGTCCTATGGGTCCTATTACTTCCAAGGCCACAAGGGAACATTTATCATGGGGTGCCCCGACTCGGATAAACAGTTCAAGAACTTGTGGTTCTATGCGGGGGGTAGGTGGCTGCACGAGCAGCTGGTGCGCCGAGCAGTCCCGAGGGGTGAATGGGTTCCGTGGTGTTCAGGCGCGATTACATGTGGACCCCGGGCTTCGTATGTAGACTCGAAGAATAGAGACAGAATTGATGTTCTCCGAGAGTTGCCTGACCCGGAGAAGAACCAGTATGGGCTCCTTTCCTCGGAGAACTTGAACAGATACGGTTAGATCGGCTCCTCTTCAACTTTGGTCATCCCCGACAACCGACCAGTAGGACGAGTACCTGGGGAAGTGACCGTTGCCTCGCGTCTTCCCGATCCGGCCGTCCACTACAGGGCCCGAACAGTCATCGCCTCGGATACAATGGCCTCCTCTAGTCGGTCCGAGATCCCGCGGGGGGTGCCGGCAGCCTTAACCCATGGTCCGTCGTCTGGCGTTCCCTCCCCTGGGAGCTGGGGCCCAAGGATAGCCGATGAGGACATGGATAAGCTGCTCGGGGAACTCTACCCAGCGCGGGGTCTCTGGATCGAAGGTCATTTGCTTTAAATTGTCTACTCCGGGTATGTTTCTTGCCGAGTATTGATTGACTTGCTGTTGTTATAGAACCTACAATGGCTGATCGCGAGCAGCGAGGAACAAAGCGGCCTTGTGAACAAGACAGGCTTGCCCGGCTTCAAAAGTTCGCCAAGACAGGGACAGGCAAGGGGAAGGCGGGGAGCTCTGCGGCTGCTCCGAGCAGTAGGCCTTCCCAGGCTGTGCCAAGTAGCTGTTCAACGCAGGCCGTCCCTGTCCCGAGCAGCCGCTCATCATAGGCGGCCCCCACTGACCAGGCGATCGTGGCGACCCCAGCAAGCCAGCCGCGTCTGGGGTCCTCTGGGGGCATTCATGAGCCTCGTGCTCTCCAGCCATAGGAGGAGCACCCAGCCACAGCCACTTCTTCTCGGGGTAGACAGGAAGAATCCAGGCCTTGGGATGCTCGTCAGCCCCCTGCTGAGGTAGAGGCTCCTCAGAGGAACTCCGTGCAGTAGGCGCTCCTCGGAAAGTTCGACGAGCGCCTTACTCCTGAGGTGGCTAAGTCTTCCAGGTGCTTGGACCCAGTGGAGGCCACCGAGGGCATAGTTCAAAGACTAGTGGAGGTATGTGCACCTCGATCACCAAACTCCTTTTGACTTCTAGTTTTTGTTTCTGATTTGCCTTGCTGTAGGTGGTGTGCCTCACCTTCTCTGCTAACGCGGCTTCCCAAGGCTACTCCAACAACATGGAGGAGAAGCTGAGGTATGCTGAGTCGGAGGCCTCAAGGGCAAGGAGCGACAAGAGTAAGGCCGATGCCCAGGCAAAGGATGCCGAGCAGAACGCGAAGGACGCAAAGACAAGGGCGGCTGAGGTTGAGGCTACCCGGGAGCGGGTCGAGGGGGCACGGAGGGAAGCGAAGGTGGCTCGCCTCAAGGCCGAGGAAGCCTTAGCCGCTGTAGAGCGCGAGCATTCCCAATACCAACAGGAGGAGCTTCCCCGGGTCCTCGAGCAGACCAAACGTGTCGTGGTGGAGGAGTATACCCAGTCCGAGGAGTTCAAGGCTCTCCTGGCTGCCGAGTACAAGGACGGCATCTGGGACATGAAGGCCGGGTTCAACCTCACCAACCCGAGCGTAACGGGGACATCGTGGCCGAGGATGAGGGGGCTCCCGGGGTAGAAGAGGGTGAGGTGATCGGGGCCGTTGGGGAGCCCGACGACATGGTCATCCTCGATGAGACGGAGCATCCTCCCGCCGCCGACCAAGCCACTACTGGTCCGGTCGTCCTCCCGAACCAGATCGACTAGGCCTATTTTTTCTTCTTCTCTTTTTTTTTGTGCGCTCGGGGGTGCCCCATTTGTACCCCCCACCGAGTCGAATCAATGATATCTTTCTTTTCATCATGTCTCATTGTTTGCTTTCCATTTTTTGCACAACTGTTATTCTGGTTGGGCATATGTCTCGAGCACTAGCATTGGTTGTTGCTCGGTCATCGGACCAGGTCCCGTGGTCCGAGAACGATAGGACTTTACTTCTTCGAGTAGGTCCTGGTCGAGCACCAACCTTGGTTGGTGCTCGATCATGGGACCTGGTCCCATAGTTTGAGAACTACGGAATTACTTCTTGGAGTGGGTCCTGGTCGAGCACTAGCCTTGGTTGGTGCTCGGTCATGGGACCTAATCCCATAGTCCGGGAACCACGGGACCCTGCTACTTGGAGTGGGTCCTGATCGAGCACCAGCTTTGGTTGGTGCTCGGTCATGGGACCTGGCCCCGTAGTCCGGGAACCACGGGACCCTGCTGCTTGGAGTGGGTTCTGCTCGAACGCCAACCTTGATAGGTGCTCAGTCATGGGACCTGGTCCCGGACTTCCTGGTCGAGCACCAGCCTTGGTTGGTGCTCGGTCATAGGACCTAGCCCCGTAGTCCGGGAACCACGGGACCCTGCTGCTTAGAGTGGGTCCTGCTCGAGCACCAACCTTGATAGGTGCTCGGTCATGGGACCTGGTCCCGGACTTCCTGGTCGAGCACCAGCATTGGTTGGTGCTCGGTCATGGGACCTAGCCCCGTAGTCCGGGAACCACGGGACCCTGCTGCTTGGAGTGGGTCCTGCTCGAGCACCAGCCTTGGTAGGTGCTCGGTCATGGGACCTGGTCCCGTAGTTCGGGAACCACGGGACCCTGCTGCTTGGAGTGGGTCCTGATCGAGCACCAGTTTTGGTTGGTGCTCGATCATGGGACCTGATCCCGTAGTCCGGGAACCACGGGACCCTGCTGCTTGGAGTGGGCCCTGGTTGTGCACCAGCCTTGGTTGGTGCTCGATCATGGGACCTGGTCCCATAGTTTGAGAACTACGGGACTACTTCTTGGAGTGGGTCCTGGTCGAGCACCCGCCTTGGTTGGTGCTCGGTCATGGGACCTAATCCCATAGTCCGGGAACCACGGGGCCCTGCTACTTGGAGTGGGTCCTGATCGAACACCAGCTTTGGTTGGTGCGCGGTCATGGGACCTGACCCCGTAGTCCGGGAACCACGGGACCCTGCTGCTTGGAGTGGGTCCTGCTCGAACGCCAACCTTGATAGGTGCTCAGTCATGGGACCTGGTCCCGGACTTCCTGGTCGAGCACCAGCCTTGGTTGGTGCTCGGTCATGGGACCTAGCCCCGTAGTCCGGGAACCATGGGACCCTGCTGCATAGAGTGGGTCCTGCTCGAGCACCAACCTTGATAGGTGCTCGGTCATGGGACCTGGTCCCGGACTTCCTGGTCGAGCACCAGCCTTGGTTGGTGCTCGGTCATGGGACCTAGCCCCGTAGTCCGGGAACCACGGGACCCTGCTGCTTGGAGTGGGTCCTGATTGAGCACCAGTTTTGGTTGGTGCTCGATCATGAGACCTGATCCGTAGTCCGGGAACCACGGGACCCTGCTGCTTGGAGTGGGTCTTGGTCATGCACCAGCCTTGGTTGGTGCTCGATCATGGGACCTGGTCCCATAGTTTGAGAACTACGGGACTACTTCTTGGAGTGGGTCCTGGTCGAGCACCAGCCTTGGTTGGTGCTCGATCATGGGACCTGATCCGTAGTCCGGGAACCACGGGACCTTGCTGCTTGGAGTGGGTCTTGGTCATGCACCAGCCTTGGTTGGTGCTCGATCATAGGACCTGGTCCCATAGTTTGAGAACTACGGGACTACTTCTTGGAGTGGGTCCTGGTCGAGCACCAGCCTTGGTTGGTGCTCGGTCATGGGACCTAATCCCATAGTCCGGGAACCACGGGACCCTGCTACTTGGAGTGGGTCCTGATCGAGCACCAGCTTTGGTTGGTGCGCGGTCATGGGACCTGACCCCGTAGTCCGGGAACCACGGGACCCTGTTGCTTGGAGTGGGTCCTGCTCGAACGCCAACCTTGATAGGTGCTCAGTCATGGGACCTGGTCCCGGACTTCCTGGTCGAGCACCAGCCTTGGTTGGTGCTCGGTCATGGGACCTAGCCCCGTAGTCCGGGAACCATGGGACCCTGCTGCTTAGAGTGGGTCCTGCTCGAGCACCAACCTTGATAGGTGCTCGATCATGGGACCTGGTCCCGGACTTCCTGGTCGAGCACCAGCCTTGGTTGGTGCTCGGTCATGGGACCTAGCCCCGTAGTCCGGGAACCACGGGACCCTGCTGCTTGGAGTGGGTCCTGATCGAGCACCAGTTTTGGTTGGTGCCCGATCATGAGACCTGATCCGTAGTCCGGGAACCACGGGACCCTGATGCTTGGAGTGGGTCTTGGTCATGCACCGGTCCTGGTCATGCACCAGCCTTGGTTGGTGCTCGATCATGGGACCTGGTCCCATAGTTTGAGAACTACGGGACTACTTCTTGGAGTGGGTCCAGGTCGAGCACCAGCCTTGGTTGGTGCTCGATCATGGGACCTGATCTGTAGTCCGGGAACCACGGGACCCTGCTGCTTGGAGTGGGTCTTGGTCATGCACCAGCCTTGGTTGGTGCTCGATCATGGGACCTGGTCCCATAGTTTGAGAACTACGGGACTACTTCTTGGAGTGGGTCCTGGTCGAGCACCAGCCTTGGTTGGTGCTCGGTCATGGGACCTGGTCCCGTAGTCCGGGAACCACGGGACCCTGCTACTTGGAGTGGGTCCTGATCGAGCACCAGCTTTGGTTGGTGCGCGGTCATGGGACCTGACCCCGTAGTCCGGGAACCACGGGACCCTGCTGCTTGGAGTGGGTCCTGATCGAGCACCAGTTTTGGTTGGTGCTCGATCATGAGACCTGATCCGTAGTCCGGGAACCACGGGACCCTGCTGCTTGGAGTGGGTCCTGGTCATGCACCAGCCTTGGTTGGTGCTCGATCATGGGACCTGGACCCATAGTTTGAGAACTACGGGACTACTTCTTGGAGTGGGTCCTGGTCGAGCACCAGCCTGGTTGGTGCTCGATCATGGGACCTGATCCGTAGTCCGGGAACCACGGGACCTTGCTGCTTGGAGTGGGTCTTGGTCATGCACCAGCCTTGGTTGGTGCTCGATCATGGGACCTGGTCCCATAGTTTGAGAACTACGGGACTACTTCTTGGAGTGGGTCCTGGTCGAGCACCAGCCTTGGTTGGTGCTCGGTCATGGGACCTAATCCCATAGTCCGGGAACCACGGGACCCTGCTACTTGGAGTGGGACCTGATCGAGCACCAGCTTTGGTTGGTGCGCGGTCATGGGACCTGACCCCGTAGTCCGGGAACCACGGGACCCTGTTGCTTGGAGTGGGTCCTGCTCGAACGCCAACCTTGATAGGTGCTCAGTCATGGGACCTGGTCCCGGACTTCCTGGTCGAGCACCAGCCTTGGTTGGTGCTCGGTCATGGGACCTAGCCCCGAAGTCCGGGAACCATGGGACCCTGCTGCATAGAGTGGGTCCTGCTCGAGCACCAACCTTGATAGGTGCTCGGTCATGGGACCTGGTCCCGGACTTCCTGGTCGAGCACCAGCCTTGGTTGGTGCTCGGTCATGGGACCTAGCCCCGTAGTCCGGGAACCACGGGACCCTGCTGCTTGGAGTGGGTCCTGATCGAGCACCAGTTTTGGTTGGTGCTCGATCATGAGACCTGATCCGTAGTCCGGGAACCACGGGACCCTGCTGCTTGGAGTGGGTCTTGGTCATGCACCGGTCTTGGTCATGCACCAGCCTTGGTTGGTGCTCGATCATGGGACCTGGTCCCATAGTTTGAGAACTACGGGACTACTTCTTGGAGTGGGTCCTGGTCGAGCACCAGCCTTGGTTGGTGCTCGATCATGGGACCTGATCTGTAGTCCGGGAACCACGGGACCCTGCTGCTTGGAGTGGGTCTTGGTCATGCACCAGCCTTGGTTGGTGCTCGATCATGGGACCTGGTCCCATAGTTTGAGAACTACGGGACTACTTCTTGGAGTGGGTCCTGGTCGAGCACCAGCCTTGGTTGGTGCTCGGTCATGGGACCTGGTCCCGTAGTCCGGGAACCACGGGACCCTGCTACTTGGAGTGGGTCCTGATCGAGCACCAGCTTTGGTTGGTGCGCGGTCATGGGACCTGACCCCGTAGTCCGGGAACCACGGGACCCTGCTGCTTGGAGTGGGTCCTGCTCGAACGCCAACCTTGATAGGTGCTCAGTCATGGGACCTGGTCCCGGACTTCCTGGTCGAGCACCAGCCTTCGTTGGTGCTCGGTCATGGGACCTAGCCCCGTAGTCCGGGAACCACGGGACCCTGCTGCTTGGAGTGGGTCCTGATCGAGCACCAGTTTTGGTTGGTGCTCGATCATGAGACCTGATCCGTAGTCCGGGAACCACGGGACCCTGCTGCTTGGAGTGGGTCTTGGTCATGCACCAGCCTTGGTTGGTGCTCGATCATGGGACCTGGTCCCATAGTTTGAGAACTACGGGACTACTTCTTGGAGTGGGTCCTGGTCGAGCACCAGCCTGGTTGGTGCTCGATCATGGGACCTGATCCGTAGTCCGGGAACCACGGGACCTTGCTGCTTGGAATGGGTCTTGGTCATGCACCAGCCTTGGTTGGTGCTCGATCATGGGACCTGGTCCCATAGTTTGAGAACTACGGGACTACTTCTTGGAGTGGGTCCTGGTCGAGCACCAGCCTTGGTTGGTGCTCGGTCATGGGACCTAATCCCATAGTCCGGGAACCACGGGACCCTGCTACTTGGAGTGGGTCCTGATCGAGCACCAGCTTTGGTTGGTACGCGGTCATGGGACCTGACCCCGTAGTCCGGGAAGCACGGGACCCTGCTGCTTGGAGTGGGTCCTGCTCGAACGCCAACCTTGATAGATGCTCAGTCATGGGACCTGGTCCCGGACTTCCTGGTCGAGCACCAGCCTTGGTTGGTGCTCGGTCATGGGACCTAGCCCCGTAGTCCGGGAACCATGGGACCCTGCTGCATAGAGTGGGTCCTGCTCGAGCACCAACCTTGATAGGTGCTCGGTCATGGGACCTGGTCCCGGACTTCCTGGTCGAGCACCAGCCTTGGTTAGTGCTCGGTCATGGGACCTAGCCCCGTAGTCCGGGAACCACGGGACCCTGCTGCTTGGAGTGGGTCCTGATCGAGCACCAGTTTTGGTTGGTGCTCGATCATGAGACCTGATCCGTAGTCCGGGAACCACGGGACCCTGCTGCTTGGAGTGGGTCTTGGTCATGCACCGGTCTTGGTCATGCACCAGCCTTGGTTGGTGCTCGATCATGGGACCTGGTCCCATAGTTTGAGAACTACGGGACTACTTCTTGGAGTGGGTCCTGGTCGAGCACCAGCCTTGGTTGGTGCTCGGTCATGGGACCTGGTCCCGTAGTCCGGGAACCACGGGACCCTGCTACTTGGAGTGGGTCCTGATCGAGCACCAGCTTTGGTTGGTGCGCGGTCATGGGACCTGACCCCGTAGTCCGGGAACCACGGGACCCTGCTGCTTGGAGTGGGTCCTACTCGAACGCCAACCTTGATAGGTGCTCAGTCATGGGACCTGGTCCCGGACTTCCTGGTCGAGCACCAGCCTTGGTTGGTGCTCGGTCATGGGACCTAGCCCCGTAGTCCGGGAACCACGGGACCCTGCTGCTTGGAGTGGGTCCTGATCGAGCACCAGTTTTGGTTGGTGCTCGATCATGAGACCTGATCCGTAGTCCGGGAACCACGGGACCCTGCTGCTTGGAGTGGGTCTTGGTCATGCACCAGCCTTGGTTGGTGCTCGATCATGGGACCTGGTCCCATAGTTTGAGAACCACGGGACTACTTCTTGGAGTGGGTCCTGGTCGAGCACCAGCCTGGTTGGTGCTCGATCATGGGACCTGATCCGTAGTCCGGGAACCACGGGACCTTGCTGCTTGGAGTGGGTCTTGGTCATGCACCAGCCTTGGTTGGTGGTCGATCATGGGACCTGGTCCCATAGTTTGAGAACTACGGGACTACTTCTTGGAGTGGGTCCTGGTCGAGCACCAGCCTTGGTTGGTGCTCGGTCATGGGACCTAATCCCATAGTCCGGGAACCATGGGACCCTGCTGCTTGGAGTGGGTCCTGATCGAGCACCAGTTTTGGTTGGTGCTCGATCATGAGACCTGATCCGTAGTCCGGGAACCACGGGACCCTGCTGCTTGGAGTGGGTCTTGGTCATGCACCGGTCTTGGTCATGCACCAGCCTTGGTTGGTGCTCGATCATGGGACCTGGTCCCATAGTTTGAGAACTACGGGACTACTTCTTGGAGTGGGTCCTGGTCGAGCACCAGCCTTGGTTGGTGCTCGATCATGGGACCTGATCTGTAGTCCGGGAACCACGGGACCCTGCTGCTTGGAGTGGGTCTTGGTCATGCACCAGCCTTGGTTGGTGCTCGATCATGGGACCTGGTCCCATAGTTTGAGAACTACGGGACTACTTCTTGGAGTGGATCCTGGTCGAGCACCAGCCTTGGTTGGTGCTCGGTCATGGGACCTGGTCCCGTAGTCCGGGAACCACGGGACCCTGCTACTTGGAGTGGGTCCTGATCGAGCACCAGCTTTGGTTGGTGCTCGGTCATGGGACCTGGCCCCGTAGTCCGGGAACCACTTGACTCTGCTGCTTGGAGTGGGTCCTGATCGAGCACCAGTTTTGGTTGGTGCCTGATCATGGGACCTGATCCCGTAGTCCGGGAACCACGGGACCCTGCTGCTTGGAGTGGGTCCTGGTCGTGCACCAGCCTTGGTTGGTGCTCGATCATGGGACCTGGTCCCATAGTTTGAGAACTATGGGACTACTTCTTGGAGTGGGTCCTGGTCGAGCACCCGCCTTGGTTGGTGCTCGGTCATGGGACCTAATCCCATAGTCCGGGAACCACGGGACCCTGCTACTTGGAGTGGGTCCTGATCGAGCACCAGCTTTGGTTGGTGCTCGGTCATGGGACCTGGCCCCGTAGTCCGGGAACCACGGGACCCTGCTGCTTGGAGTGGGTCCTGCTCGAACGCCAACCTTGATAGGTGCTCAGTCATGGGACCTGGTCCCGGACTTCCTGGTCGAGCACCAGCCTTGGTTGGTGCTCGGTCATGGGACCTAACCCGTAGTCCGGGAACCACGGGACCCTGCTGCTTAGAGTGGGTCCTGCTCGAGCACCAACCTTGATAGGTGCTCGGTCATGGGACCTGGTCCCGGACTTCCTAGTCGAGCACCAGCCTTGGTTGGTGCTCGGTCATGGGAGCTAGCCCCGTTGTCCAGGAACCACGGGACCCTGCTGCTTGGAGTGGGTCCTGCTCGAGCACCAGCCTTGGTAGGTGCTCGGTCATGGGACCTGGTCCCGTAGTTCGGGAACCACGGGACCCTGCTGCTTGGAGTGGGTCCTGCTCGAACGCCAACCTTGATAGGTGCTCAGTCATGGGACCTGGTCCCGGACTTCCTGGTCGAGCACCAGCCTTGGTTGGTGCTCGGTCATGGGACCTAGCCCGTAGTCCGGGAACCACGGGACCCTGCTGCTTAGAGTGGGTCCTGCTCGAGCACCAACCTTGATAGGTGCTCGGTCATGGGACCTGGTCCCGGACTTCCTAGTCGAGCACCAGCCTTGGTTGGTGCTCGGTCATGGGACCTAGCCCCGTAGTCCGGGAACCACGGGACCCTGCTGCTTAGAGTGGGTCATGCTCGAGCACCAGCCTTGATAGGTGCTCGGTCATGGGACCCGGTCCCGAACTTCCTGGTCGAGCACCAGCCTTGGTTGGTGCTCGGTCATGGGACCTAGCCCCATAGTCCGGGGAACCACGGGACCTTGCTGCTTGGATTGGGTCCTGATCGAGCACCAGTTTTGGTTGGTGCTCGATCATAGGACCTGATCCCATAGTCCGGGAACCACGGGACCCTGCTGCTTGGAGTGGGTCCTGGTCGTGCACCTGCCTTGGTTGGTGCTCGATCATGGGACCTGGTCCCATAGTTTGAGAACTACAGGACTACTTCTTGGAGTGGGTCCTGGTCGAGCACCAGCCTTGGTTGGTGCTCGGCCATGGGACCTGGTCCCGTAGTCCGGGAACCACAGGACCCTGCTACTTGGAGTGGGTCCTGATCGAGCACCAGCTTTGGTTGGTGCTCGGTCATGGGACCTGACCCCGTAGTCCGGGAACCACGGGACCCTGCTGCTTGGAGTGGGTCCTGCTCGAACGCCAACCTTGATAGGTGCTCAGTCATAGGACCTGGTCCCGGACTTCCTGGTCGAGCACCAGCCTTGGTTGGTGCTCGGTCATGGGACCTAGCCCATAGTCCGGGAACCACGGGACCCTGCTGGTTAGAGTGGGTCCTGCTCGAGCACCAACCTTGATAGGTGCTCGGTCATGGGACCTGGTCCCGGACTTCCTAGTCGAGCACCAGCCTTGGTTGGTGCTCGGTCATGGGATCTAGCCCCGTAGTTCGGGAACCACGGGACCCTGCTGCTTGGAGTGGGTCCTGCTCGAGCACCAGCCTTGGTAGGTGCTCGGTCATGGGACCTGGTCCCGTAGTTCGGGAACCACGGGACCCTGCTGCTTGGAGTGGGTCCTGATCGAGCACCAGTTTTGGTTGGTGCTCGATCATGGGACCTGATCCCGTAGTCCGGGAACCACGGGACCCTGCTGCTTGGAGTGGGTCCTGGTCGTGCACCAGCCTTGGTTAGTGCTCAGTCATGGGACCTGGTCCCATAGTCCTGGAACCACGGTACCCTGTTGTTTGGAGTGGGTCCTGCTCGAGCACCAACCTTGGTAGGTGCTCAGTCATGGGACCTGGTCTCGTAGTTCAGGAACCACGGGACCCTGCTACTTGGAGTGGGTCATGGTCGAGCACCAGCCTTAGTTGGTGCTCGATCATGGGACCCTAATTCTTGGAGTGGTTCCTGTTCGACTACCAGCCTTGGTTGGTGCTCTGTCATGGACCTGGTCCCGTAGTCCGGGAACTACGGGACCCTGCTGCTTTACACCGGGTTTGGATGAAATATTCATTTATTAGATTGATCTTGCACTCGAACAACAAAAGAGATCACTGATAAAAACACTTCAGGTGATCCGCGTTCCATGGGTGGCCGAGTTGATTGCCATCCTAGTCGGCTAGTCGGTATGTGCCCGGTCGAACTACCTCCGTGATGGTGTAAGGCCCATCCCATTTGGGACCAAATGAGCCTAACCCTGTTCGGGGAACCAAAACCTTCTTGAGCACGAAGTCACCTACTCGGACGATGCGTGGTCGAAATTTCTTGTCATAGTACCTGGCGACGACCTATAAGGGCTCGCTCATGCTTCTCCTCCACCAAGTCTCGAACTGCCAGGAGTTGTTCCTCGTTGTCTTCCCCCTCGTAGCCTTCTACCTGGAGGCTTTGAAGGCCCACTTCTACTGGGATCACTGCCTCGACCCCGAACGCCATAGCAAAGGGAGTTTCTCCGGTTGCAATTTGCTTAGTGGTCCGGTAGGCCCAGAGTACCCGGGGAAGTTCGTCGATTCGGCGCCCTTGTGTTTTTTGAGGTTCTTCTTCAAGTTCTCCTTGATAGTCTTGTTAGCGGCTTCGACCTGACCATTGCTCTGGGGGTGCCCGGGGGAAGAAAGTACGTTCTTTATCCTGAATTGCTCACAAAGCGCGATAAAATTTGGGTTGTCAAACTGTTTCCCATTATCCGTGACCACCGTGTGGGGGATCCCGAATCGGCATATGATGCTCTTCCACAAGAAGTTCGTGTACTTTACCTCGGTTTGCTGCGCTAGCGGCTCCACCTCAACCCATTTGGTAAGGTAGTCTATCGCGACCAAGCAATAGCGTAGCTGTGCCCAGACCATTTGCAGTGGTCCGATTAGGTCGAGGGCCCATTTGGCGAATGGCCAAGCGCACACTACTGAGGTGAGCTTTTCCGGGTGAGACTTGATAGCCTTGGCAAATTGCTGGCACTTGAGGCACTTGCTGGTAAACTCCATGGTGTCCTTATCCATTGTAGGCCAGTAGTACCCGTGGCGAAGGTACTTGAAGGCTAGCGCTCTTCCTCCCGAATGGTTCCCACATACCCCACTGTGGATCTCTTTCATCAAGTAGTCGGCTTCGGCCGGGCTAACGCATCTCTAGTACGGGGCAGAGAAACCTCGCCGGTACAGTTTCCCGTCGATGATTATAAATCTGGTCGAGGTATTCTTGACTCAGCGGGCCTCCTCCTGGTTCTCGGGTAACCGAGCAGAGGTGGGGTACTCTATGATAGGATTCATCCAATCTGGGGTGTGCTCGGAGCAGTGGATGTGCTCTTGCTGATCAACACTGGGTAGGCCAAGCTTCCTAATGGGGAAGGAGACGAGACCCTCTGCGTCGATTTCTGAGGCTAGCCGTGCTAGGGCGTCCGCTTCACCATTCTCGGATCTTGGTACCCGGGTTACTCGGTATCTTTCAAATTGACCGAGTAAAGCCTTCACCTTCCCGAGGTACTTGGCCATTCGCTTTTCCCGCGCCTGGAACTCTCCAGTCACTTGGTTTACGATGAGCATCGAATCACTGAAAATTTCGATGTCTTGTACCCCGAGTTCTCGGGCAAGTCCGAGACCCGTGATCATTGCCTTGTACTCTGCTTCGTTGTTGGAAGCTTTGAAGTCGAAACACAGCGCTTGGCTTGTCTTGTATTGGTTCGGGCTGATCAAGACGAGCCCTGCCCCGGAGCCCCCCGAGTTGGATGATCCGTCTACGAACAGTCTCCATCTGTCACTATCTCCACGAGTAGGTGCTCTAGGTTCTTGGTCGAATTCTCGGGGCACCGTCGTAGGTGCACTGGGACCTTGGTCAGCTTCTCGGGGCACCGTCGCAGGTGCATTGGGCCCTTGGTCGGCTTCCCGGGGCACCGAGGTCTTCCCTTGAACTTCTTGGTTCGGTCCCACGGTCCCAGTAAACTCGGCTACAAAGTCAGCTAGCGCCTGGGCTTTGATCGCCGTTCGGGGAATGTATTTGATGTCGAACTCTCTGAGCTTGATCGCCCATTTCGCTATGCAACCTGACAACTCAGGGTTCTGTAGGACCTGGCAGAATGGATAGCTGGTGGGTACTCGGATTGGGTGCCCTTGGAAGTAGGGCCTCAGCTTGCGAGCTGAAGAGACCAGTGCCAGGGCTAGCTTTTCCAGGGGAGCGTACCTTTCTTCCGCTCCTTGGAATGCCTTGCTACTATAGTAGACGGGGACCTGTGTCTTGTTGTCTTCTCGGATCAGCACCGAGCTGATCACCTTCTCGGAGACCGCCAGGTAAACATAAAGAGTTTCTCCTGAGAGGGGCTTTGATAACATCGGTGGGTTTTTCGAGTAAGCCTTTAGGCCTTTGAAACCTTCCTCGCACTTGTTATCCCAGCCAATCTTCCCTTTACCCTTGAGTGCTTGGAAGAAAGGGGTGCACTTGTCGGTGGACTTGGAGATGAATATGGAAAGGGCCGTCACCATCCTAGCTAGTCTCTGGATTTCCTTCGCCGTTCGGGGAGGCTGCAAGTCTATGACTGCCTGGGACTTTGTTGGGTTAACTTCAATGCCCCGATGATTTACCATGAATCCGAGGAACTTTCCGAACTCCACACCGAATGCACACTTCGAGGGGTTCAGCTTCATCTTGTATTAACGCAGGATGTCGAAGCAGTCCTTTAGATCTTTAATGTGGTCTCCGGTACACATGCTCTTGACAAGCATGTCATCCACGTAAACTTCTATGGATCTTCCTATTAGTGGGGCAAACATCTTGTTTATCAGCCACTGGTAGGTTGCCCCCGCGTTCTTCAGGCCAAAGGGCATGACCTGGTAGCAATAGAGGCCTTGGTCCATGGTGAACGCGGTCTTGGCCTATTCGGATTTGCTCAAAGGGATCTGGTTGTACCCCGAGTAGGTGTCCATAAAGCTGAGTAGCTCGTGTCCTACGATAGTGTCCACAAGCTGATCTATCCGGGCTAGGGGGAAACAGTCTTTTGGGCAAGCCTTGTTGAGATCCGTATAATCGATGCACACTCGCCATTTCCCGTTGGACTTCTTGACCAGGACCACGTTGGCGAGCCATTCTGGGTAAGTCACCTCCCAGATGAACCCCGTAGCGAGTAGCCTCTTTACCTCCGCATTGATGGCTTCATATCTTTCTGGGTTAAAGGCTCTCCGGTTCTGGATCACCGGCTTGCTCTTCGGGTTAACGCATAGCCGGTTGCACATCACCGACGGGTCTATCCCGAACGTATCCTTGTGTGACCAGGCGAAGACATCTTCGTAGTCGTTGAGGAAGTACTCCATCTCATCTCGAGTAGCCGGGTCAAGGGCTAACCCGAGCATGACCAACCTCTCCGGGTGCTCGGAGTCAAGCTGGTACAGCACTAGTTCCTCGACAGGGTCTGCCCGGACCACCTCTTCGGGTATGCGGGGGTCCAGGTCGCTAAGTCGATTGATCTCTCCGTTCGGGACATCGATCTCATCTACCTTGAGGATGGTCACCATAGTGATCAAAGCATCGGTCCTGTGGCAAATCTTGTTGACCGCCTCAAGGTAACAATTCCTGGCCGACTCCTAGTTCCCGCGGAAGATTCCAATACTGCTTGGAATGGGGAACTTCATCGCTAGGTGGTATGTGGAGACCACCGCCTTCAGCATGTTAAGGGTTGGCCTTCCTAGGATGGCATTGCATACGGATGGTCGATCCACTACGATGAATTCGACCATCCGGGTTACTCTCTCGGTACCATCCCCAATGGTTACCAGGAGCTGAATGTTACTAGCTGCATGAACACACTCGCCCGCAAAGCCGTAAAGGGGGGTTCGGGTCGACGTGAGCACGGCTCCCTCGATTCTCATCCTGGTAAACGCGTCCATGAATAAGATATCGGCTGAGCTACCATTGTCGATGAGAACCCGGCGGATGACATTATCGGCTACTCAGATTTCTCTTACCAACGCATCGTTGTGCAAGTGTAGTAGCCTATCAGTGTAACACCCAGAATTTTCAATGGACTCATGTTTGGAAGAAATTGAAGTCCATATTAAGTGTTCACATGATATTTTCTGAAAATTATAAATAGCAATGTGAAATTCATAATTTTACTAGCAAATGTTTGAGTTCTCATTAAATTGGCTATGAGACTCAATAGATGATTGATTACCTATGTATGAAGCTTTTTATGGAAAAAGGCTTAACAAATTTCATGATTTTATATTGATCAAAGTTTGACCGAAAAAGTCAAAGGTTAATCAAAAAGTCAAAGGTTGACCCGAGAGGTCAAAGGTTGACCTAGTTATTTGATAAGCAGTATGAAAAATATATTGAGAAAAACTGTAATTATAAACAAAATAGCAAGACTAAGCTATGAGACCACCCTAGAAAAATCAAGCACACCAAGTTAGGGCCAAGGGCAAAAAGGGTTCGAAAAAATAAGGAAAAATTTTTACAGTTCGTTTTTACACAGATAAATTTTGAACTGCAGTGCAATATAAAAATACTGTTATTAAGTGGATAACATATTAAAAATATCTGTGTAGCATAAAAATGGACTGCGTTTTAAGGAAAAAGCCAAACGAAGCCTTAGGTGATGATATCACCTCACCATAGATTTATGATATCATAAATGATTAAATTAGCATGGAAAGAATTTTGGAATTCTCTAGATGATGGGTGAGGTGGCCGGCCACCTAGGGGGCAAAAATGCAAAGATTTTGTCATTTGGAGCCAAAATGTAATTTTTGGAAAATTGGTGATGTAAGCAAGTGATGTCATCAAGATGATGTCACCTTGATGAGATAAGCAAACCTTGGGCAGCAAGGGAATGGCCTGCCAAGTGACACCTATTAAGGGTGTTTTTGTAAATATTTTCACTTTTGGGGTCAAAATGTAATTTTTGGAATAAAAATAAATCCAAAAATTAATTCATTTTCAGCTATAAATAGGGCTGAAGGGGGGCGGTTTTTCAGCATAAAAAATTGGGAAAACTTACCCAAACCTTGCCAAAATGAAATCCCACACTTTTTCTCTAGAAACCCAAAACCCAAGGACTAAAAAGGAAGAAAAAAAAATTGATACCCATTTTTGTGGGTGAGAAGCCGACTGTAGGAAAAGAAAAAAAGGAGAGAAAAACTGAAAAAAATTTAGGGGAAAACCCAAGGGGAGAGTTCGGATTTGAGCTTGAACCAAGAAGAAAAAGTTTGAAAATTTTTAGGCCATTTTAGACATAGTG
>CM046387.1:225235-243318 GCA_025413485.1 Ficus microcarpa | reverse complement strand
AAAGAAATTTAAGCTTGTTTCCTGCATATAGATATATATATAGAGGGTAAAGTCAAAGTTGTAGTCAATATAAATAATTCGTAACTCACTAGGACAACATGCTTTGGCCAACTTCTTGACCTGAAAGCACAAAAGAAAATTATATAAGTTTCAAGAGATTTTACATAATATATAAATATGTATGTACAAATATATAAATTTTGTATATTTGTTGAAGTTTATATATCATCATGACATAATGACGAACCTCAACAAGTAACCAAAGATACCCTTGTTTTTCTCTCTCTCCTCTTAGTCCCTCTTCCCTCTCTACCAGATATTAAACTATTGTTGCTTGCCTCTTCGGTCGCCGTCACCGTCAACGTCACAAGCAAGCTCATCGTACGGGTTGTTGTCGCCTTCGTGAGCATAAAGGACAGCGAGAATTGAGGAAGATCCACACTTTTGTTCAAGAGCTCGTCACCGTAGCGCCTGCTTCAGACAAGGTCTTCGTGATCTACCATTGTCGTCAATGGAACACCGACATACCTTCGCCTACTTCGCCTAATAAGGGCCCCGACATTGACCTGCACTAGACACTACAACAAATGTGGTCATTGATAGCATTAATTCATAGCGGTTTTCAAAAATTGCAATCAATGATGTGGGCCCCATATTAGTTTAGAAGTGGAGTTTGTGTTTTGGCCTAAAAAATTGCGCGGCCACATTCCCCCCAAATACACACACACACTCTCTCTCTCTCTCTCTCTCTCTCTCTCTTCAAACCTCCAAAAATTAACTTCAGCAAAAAATCCTCAAAAACTTTTTTGGCTCGACGAGGCGAAGAAGATCTCTGTCAAACCCCAAGAGTTTCGTTCAAGATGAATCCAAGAATCCAAACATTTCCCCAAAATCTTTCATGGTTACGTCTCCCACCCTCGATTTTGCCTCGTGTTTTTCATAGATAAACAACCCATTAACAGAGTGCGTGAGGCAAACCCACGAGACAAACATATTCCTGAAGTTCCTTCCGCACACACGTTCGTGAACCACCAATCTTACTCATCACAGAGTTAACCACTTTTGTGGTATTTAATTTTCCTCCTTCGATCTGCGATTTTCCCCAAAAGAAACCCTCACTGTAGGTATCATTTTCTCTTGCCTAATGTAAACAGAGGAAGATCAATTTTATACGCTTTTGTTTTCTTTTAATTTTGGTTTTCCAATATAGGCATATCCTGCTCTTAAAAAAAAAAAAAAAAAAAACGTTTATCTTCTATTTTCTAGGGTTTCTCTTAATATCAAAACAAACTAAAATTCAATTTATTATGTTATTCGATTCTTGAAGGTATGGAAATTGATGTCTCAAGAGGCTTAAATTTAAGTAGATTTGGGTATTTTTATTTCGAGTGACAGAGATGCATGTGGATATAAGGTAAGTTCTATGTTGTAGAACAATTATCTCAGTTTCATTTCTTGCACATCGTTTCATCTATTTCCTCTTTTTAATCTATAAACAATTTTATCTACCTCTTTGGAGCTAAATTTTTTTGTCAATATTTCTGGATTGAAGGTGATGCCTGGATAATATTTATGCTAATTGGAGTTTAAAATGAATGGATAGTGGTGCTGAAAGTGGTAAAATAGAGGAATATTCATTGGGCAAGTGTAATCGATGCAGAGGATTCTTCCATCAAGGTTTCTTATACTTGATTATTTTATAATTTAAATTTATATTCGTTCCCATTCATTTTATGTTTACTTATTATTGCCCTCTTCAACTAGTTTCAAAGAAAACGCAATCTAACATACTTTACTATTTCTTGATTAGTAATGTTGTTGTATCTGTTGTGGATTCTTATTTTATTGTTCTTTGTTTGACCTTTTCTTTTAACTAATATATATACTCTGTTTTCTCCATGGGTTTGAAAACCTGACTTCAAGGTACAAACTACCAAGCATTCTTGTACTTTCATTTCTGCACCAAAAAAGGTGAATAACTTTGGAAGTAAGAAATTTAGGATGAAAAGACTAAAAAGCAAGGATAGTGTGGCTTACCTTCTTTAATTACCAATTGAAATTCTTCTGCAGCCAAACAGTTAGTAGAAGAAGCATAGATAAGGTAAACCTATCTTTATATTTTTAATGCTGCTGATATTAGTTTCATCAAATAGTTATCCTGTTTTACTCATTTGTTCGGATTCTCTGCTTCCAAGTTTTAGTTTGCATCTTTGATTCATGTTGAAAGTCTACGGTTTGTTTGTTGCCTTCTTGTTTTCGGTGCTAGTTTGTTTGTATATATGGGTATATAGATATAAAGAAAGAGAACAATTAGTCCCGTGTATTCTATTGTGTGTTTTGCTTATTTGGTGATGATAGAGTTCATTTTAGGATATGGTTTAAAGATATTAATTAAAGTTTTTAATTTTTGGGAATTTTGATTCCTGATTATTCATTAATGGCTTTCTCCCTCAAACATCAAACCTTAAAATCATTGGTGAATCTTAACTCCCTAGAGTGCTCCTAAATCTTTCATGATTATTGCTCTTAGCCACGATATCTCCTCACTGTTCTGAACTTCCTTGCATTTTCATCCGTTGCAAAGCAATCCAAGTGTGTGAGTTACCAAGCCAGAAGAAAGGACCTCCATCCGCAGACAGAACATTCATGCACCACCAATCATAAATACCCATTTTCCAGTTTTCAGGTATTTTTCTTCTCTGAGAATTTTATTGCTCGAGTTATGGTTCAATTAGCTTTTTCTGTTGTTCTTCTGAAATTTAGGGTTTGAAAAACGTGATTTGATTGTAGAAGAGATTTTTTGCATTTGTTTGAAGATGTGAGTAGTTGTTTGTTCTAGGTTGCAATAGTTTTTATTCGGATTAGTTTACAGAGTTGCTGATTTTTTATTGGATTTTCTTTGCCATGAATTTCACGGTGAGATTGGAAATTAGGGAGTTGCGTGTGTTAGGGAGATTTTTCTTTTCTTTTCTTCTCTTTTCTTTTTATCTTGTATTTTTAAACAGTAATAAATTGTTGTCGTGATCAAAGTATGGTTTCAATGGTCTCCTCTGTTTTTGTTTCTCTGCCCATCTCTGTTTCTTCCTCTGTGTTTGTTTGGGTGTTTTCAGAATGAGAGTGTTTTTTTTTTTTTTTTTTTTCTTTTAATGAAAATGAGAATACTTTGTACACTACTATTAAGTTAAGGTCAAAAAGATAAGATAATGAAGCAATGGAGGATGGAGGTCAGTTTGGAGAGAAGTTGGCGGAAGTGCCTCTTGTGGCCACGAGGACCGAGTATCGCAAACGAGGAATGTGTCATGTTTTGATGAATGAGCTTGATAAGCAGATGGTCGAATTGGGAGTGGAGAGGCTGACCTTGCCTTCAGCTAGAAGTGTTCTCCAAACTTGGATCACTTCTTTCGGGTTCTCGGAGACTACTGCTGTTGAGAAACTGCAGTTTCTGAGTTATAATCTGCTTGATTTCGAAGGCTCCTTCATGTGCCAGAAGCGCTTGATTGGGAAAACAAGCGAAGCAAAATCAAGCACTTTTAAAGGAAATTCGCCTACTGTAGTGAAGGAGGATTGTGTTGAGGACTATTTATTGACTGAGGAGGAACTGCTGAGCTTTTTTGATGGATGAGGAATTACAGGCCAAAGACTATCACAGCTGAGGTAATCCAAGAAGATATCAACCATGGGAAACGAGTCTTGTCACCTGGGTACTCCTTTTTTTTTTTTTTTTGTTCCAAGATCTTTCAATTTTGGGAATTCTTGGATCGGTTGCACATAAAAAGTTTGGGCTTAAGGAGGTTGTAGATAACTGTTTATCTTTTTTATTTTTAGCTTTTCATGTCTTGTAATGTTTATCGGTATGTTGAACATATTCCGAACTATCTATAGAGCATGATTCTTCCAATTGGTATCTATCAAATTAATTACTAGTAGAACAATGAAAAAGCATATATTAAATGTATGAAGCATCCATATAAAATGTAGTATTGTTCGTAATCAAAATGCCAAATAAACAAAAATACTATTAAAAATGTCCAGTTGTTACATGTATAGCGTTGCAGGAATGCAAAGAAAAACAATATAATAACATTGTACAAAGGCTATAAAATTTGATATTATAGCATGCTACGAGCGCTATTAAAAATTTATTGTAACATGTTTTGATCGCTATTAAAAATTAATATAGCATGTTATAAATGCTATACAAAAGTTATTATTGCATCAAATATATGCTATAAAAAATCATTCTGATAGCACCGATAAAACGCTATTAAAAGATGATACTTTTAATAACATGGGCTAAGATAGCATTTGAAAAAATGTTATCATATATTTACGATAGCATTTTTCACACGCTATGAAAAAGGCTTTTTGTTGTAGTGAGATTTGCATGAAAAAAACTCCAGCGAGCCTTCTTCTCGGATGGTGTGATTTCTCCTCACACAATCTTTTCTCTTGCCACTCTCTTTACGAGTTATCGCAAACTCACTTCGATGTCACCCAGAAATTCACCTCACGGCCTAGATCTTGTAGTGACCGACTCATTTCTTCTTTGAAGACCGTATGACTGTAATGACTTATGCTTTCCTTTGATATGTTATTGTCCGCTTTCGACGTCATGTTCATATGGTTCTGTTCTTAGGCTTACCCTAAAAAACCTCATACTATTAAGAAATGGTCTCTTTACTTATGAATCATTACATATATCCATTCTCAAGCGATGTGGAATTGCATAGCTTACCCTCTCCTTATAGGGACTGATAACTGTCACAATCACTCCCACACTTACGGTTAGATATAAGATCTGATACCATTTGTAATGACCCAAGCCCCCCTTTGGTATGATATTGCCGGCTTTGAGTTTCATGTCCGTATGGTTTTGCTCTTGTGCTCACCTTAAAAGGTCTCATATTATTAGGAAATGGTATCTTTACTTATGACCCATCACATATATCAATCCCGAAGCATTGTTGGACTAAGCAACTTACCCTTTTCTTATATGAACTGATAACTATCACAATAACAGATGGCCGAGGGGATGGGCATTTAGATTTTGAGAACCAATGTAACAATTTGGGGATTGTTAAAGATTAAAATATTATTGAATTAAAAATATTTTCTTTGTTGTTTTAGTGTAAGAAAATATGTTGTTATAAAAGTTGTTAAATAACTTATTTTTTAGAATTTAGTAAATAAATTACTAAATCAGGTATTTACTAATAAATCTAATATGTATTATTAAATTTAGTCGAAGTAAATCCAGTCCTAGTAAATCCAATATTTTATTTTATTTTCATTTTTTTTACTGTTAACAAAGTAAATCCAATTACTTTTACAATTTTTTTAAAATAATAACTTGTTTATTTATCAAAGTTACACACAATAAACCCGTATTTATTTTGAGATAATTTTATTAATAAATTCAGTAGTTACTAATAAATCCAGTCATAGTAAATAAGATATTTATTAGTATAAATTCAATTATTTTATTCCTTGCTCAACACGTGACGGTAACACCAAAACTCTGTAAGTGTGACGACTCGACCTCTCAGACCGTCACTTAAAAACTTGCTTACTTGGTTTTTCATCTTATTTAAAATCTTTATTAGTTCATTTCTAGACCCTTAAAATTTTAAGAGAATTTTTTTTTTTTGAAAACATTATTTAAGAAGAAGTGATTCTTTAAAATCCATAATAATTAGAATTAGTTTAAACAAAACATACTAACATAATGTTTCAAATTTAGTCATATCAATGTCTAATTAAGTCTTGTATAGCTAAGCATTAGAGTTTATTAATATCAAAATAACATTTAACAAATCCTTAAAAACATGTGCAGAATATAAAAATGAAGGTGGCATCCAGAGAACCCATCATACTTTCACCCATCACGCATCCGCACCGCCAGACCATTAATGCTTAATATGTCATAGGCAATTTGCCTAAATTACCTACAGTGGGAAACTTAAAAGGATAAGATAAACTCAGTAAGCATAGACGTGTAATCCCACAAATACATACAATTGCAAATGCATGGCAGATTATGTAATTATCCATTTATTCATTCAACATCTTATAGGCTCTTGTGTTCATACCAGGGTTCGCGCGATCTTAAATGGGGAAAACGATGGAGTAACCCAATCCGTGTAACGCACCGACCTACGTAGGGCCGTTACCGTGCTTACATACTAAATCTTATGGCGACCTACCATACGTGGCCGCTACTTCATACTTAATATACTTAAACATACTCTCGTATTTCATAAAAATATGGAAATAAATTTTTTTTTTTCATAAATTTCTTTTTAAACTCAAACTTAAAACTCAACTTAATCTCATATGTATATATATGTGCTTAACTAAGTACTAAGTTTTGAAACCTTTAAAACAAAAAAAAAAAAAAAAAAAAAAAAAAAAAACAAATCGTACTAGTTATCATATACTAGTACCATTGACTTAGCATAACATAATACCAACACATTTTACACAACATATTTTCCAAAACCCGGGGCGATGTCCAACCCAAATTTCAGAGTCCGCAGCACCATCTCTCCGCAGTCTTGTATCAAACATTGTCGATAGGTTGCTTACCTACAATATGAACGTAAGTTATGAGCTTATGTTCAGTAAGTACAACATTTTATTCCGCAAAACATTTTTTCTTGTAAAAGAATGCATGATTTGATAATGCATGAACCAATTATGCTTTCTTATGAATCGATTATGCTTCCATTAAATACTTATTATCTTGCTTAACATATGGGCCCCTTGTATACGTATCAAATGCGCGCAATCCACAGAAAGTTAGGGTTTGCAAAATCCCTAACAATTCTAATAATCATATACATAACCCTTCACATATCAATGGAAGATCTGGAAAATTTTCTTAAACATACATGATCCTCCATGCATCAATGGGATGTTGGTATGACACCTTACTGTCTTGATTTAGTCTTAGTCTTGTCATGTGATTTATTATCAGCGAGCATACTTACATGATGCCACAATAATAAAACATAAATCATAGTGAACATACTTCATGATATCACAATAATAAAACATAAAACATAAAACATATGCACATCATGTACGTCAACACATGAACTTTTGAAAAACATGCAAAATAACAAAAACATTTTACCCATGCTGTAGGCGGAGTTGTACTTACAAGTCGTCCTACGCTCTTGGTCTATTGTCCAAACATAGCACGACAACAGGTCATAATTCTGTTTCAAACAGGGTTTAAGATAAGAGTCATTCTATCTTACCATAAACCATAACATTCAATACTGGTATCCTTAACTAGCATTCATTAGTAACCCTAGTTACATGTCCCCAAACACTACCATGATATCCCATTTGGTTACTAAATGTAACCCAAGGGCACATGACCTAATTACAATCAAACAATATCTTGTTTGATTACTTAATGAAACATTGGATATAAGGCCTGATCATACTTAAATAGTAAGTAGCATCTTATTAGGTTACTATTAGTAACCCTGGATATAAGCACAATCATTTTTAGATTAATATTCTATTAGATTACTAAGGTTCAATTACTTTTAAAGTAATACCCTATTAGGTTACTATTGGTAACCATGAGTTTTAGACCCAACGCAATAGCTTGGTATCCTAGCCGGTTACTAATGGTCATCATTTTATTACTATGTTTTCAAAATAATTTTGGCCTATGTATTTATTTTTTTTTTCTCTTTCTTAAGACTTTGTTTAATTTTTTTTTTCTTTAAAAGTCTTTTGTAAAACTTAAATTTCTTAAATCCATATTTTTATAAAACAGTAACTTTTAAGCAAAAACTGTCAAGTTTTGAGAGAAATCTTTGAAAACAGTTCCATAAATCTAGTTATTAGTGCATGTGCAGGAATTACCTGTTCATGCACTGTTTTGAAAATCCTGTGCAGGAATTTCATTTTTCCTACTTAGTTTGTAAGATCCAATTTTATTTTAAAATCTGTTTTGAATTTGAAAAAATTTTCTTCACAAAAGTTGTAGGTCTCAAAAAACCCTACAACTTTGGGTCTTTACTCAAAATCCAGTTCTGCCTCTAGCCTATCATTTTTCCTTGTTGAACCTGCCTGGCCGTACACAAGGTCTGGGCAGACCAGGTTTGGATTTTCATAAAAACGAAAGCCTTTGGAGCTTATTTTTCAAAATCCGTCCATGATGGCCCCTAGGATTTTTGATTCTCTTCAACTTTGTAGTTTTGACTTTTCTCAAATTCGGCTTCTAAAGACCTCAAAATTCCATTTCTAGATTGTACCCAGTTTAATCTGAAACTGGCAGTTTTCAACTTTGGTTGATTTTTACGTAAAATTACGCACACCCTAACTCAAATAGTTGAAACCGTGAACCTACGACAAACATGCAGTGCCTTACATATGGTTTTCATCATCGAACCCAAATAGTAACTTTTACCAAATTAGGGTTTCTGGTTAATTTTTAACCCTCCATTCATCATACATCATCATCCCAATTATCACTCATGCATTACCTCTTCTTAGATATGTGGGGGCATACTACAAACACATAATAAGTATTCGCACATTCTACATAATTTCTAACACATAATATCACAACATGCATCAAATTATAAATCATGACTACTAAACCCTAATCAAGCACATATCAAGCAATCTAAGCTATTGCATGAAAAATAAAGGTGAGCTTATGCTCTTACATACCCAATATGAACTACACTTAAACTTTTGAATCATAACTTAATTTAATTGCTTAAAGGGTTTAAGAGGGTTACCTTTAAGCCTTAAGAATGGTTCTGGGTCTAGGATTAAAAATTCACCCCTTCCTTTTCTTCCTCAAAAATCCGACCACCTCTCTCTCTCTTTTTTCTTCTTCTTTGGCTTCGGTTCCTAGGGAGGGAGAGTGAGTTGAGAATGAACTAGAAAATTAAGGGTTTCACTAAATGATCACAAACTCATCCCACCTCTCCTATTTATAGGTGAAAATTCTTGATTTTTCACCAATTAATTTTATTCTTAAAATTGCATATCTAACTCCAAAAGTAAAATATTTGCTCATTGATCCCTTGAGGTGGCCGACCATGATAGGTCCCTTGTAGGCCAAGTAATCTCCATAATTATCCACTTAATTCTTTCTAAATTTTCCAAAAATCCAAAATTCACATATATATCCAAGATTACTTGGCCTCCAAGTAAGGCCATGTTTGGCCTTTCCTCTTAATATGCAGTCCATTTTCTTATTAATGCGGATATTTCAAATACTGTTTTCAACTATTAACAGTACTGCAATACTAAACTACAGTCCAGAATTTATCTATACTTAACTGAACCGCGTATAGGATTTTCTTAGGACTTAAAGCTACTCAGTTCCCCTTGCTTCAAATATTATTCTTGATTTTTTTTAGAGTGGTCCCATGCATTATTCTTACTTCTTCATCTGTAATGACGATTTATCGCAGTATAATTTCCATACTTCTTACTATACTGCAGTACTGTCTTAATCATATTTTAAATTATCCTAGTCGAACTTTGACTGAAATAAAATCATAAATCTTTATTCTGCCTCTTTCATCAAAAAACCTCATACTTAACATAATAACTTATTATTGAGTCTCATAGCTAATTAAACGAGAACTCAAACATATACTGATAATAAAAGTATGAATTTCACATTGATATTCATAATTTTCATGGAGCATTACATAACACATAGTACAGACTTAAATTTCTTTACATATAAGGAAATCATGAGTCCGTAAAAATTATAGGTATTACAATCCGTCAACACCTAAGGTCCTAACTTTAACTTCATTAATCATTATTATCTCTCATTTGGCTGGAGGTGAATGTCTTCCCATTCAGTTAGAGATTGGTATTATCTCCAATTTGGCCGAAGGCAAATATCCTCCCATTGGGTTGGAGATTGGTACGACACATCATTTGTTTCACTTTCTTAAATATTAAGTCATATAGTGAGCATGCAAAAATGGCATATTCAAAAAGCGTGTATGTAAACACATCATCATGGCATACTTTAGTAAAGCGTGTAAATCAACACGTCATCATATCATATTTCATAAAGCATGTAAATAATCATGTCATCATGGCATCATATCATATCATCAAAAATAGATATCGAGCTCACGTTGTGTATATCAAATAAAAAACTACAATATAGGCGGGGTCTATACTTACATAAAATCGTGTAATTGTATATCCTCGTAGATCGTTTCTGACTCTACCCTCAAGTTGATGCATGTTCTAATTTTAAATTGACATCCCACAGTTAGAGTAAGGTTTTTGAATCATTTTCAATTATGGACATATGTTCTCTTAATTAATAATTAATTTCAATTTAATTATTAATTTGTTTCTAAGTTTTTTTTTTATTTAAGAATAACATCCTTAATTATTAATTACATGATTATCATATATTAATTTCTTAATTAATAATTAATTAATTCTAAATATTAAATTAATTAATTATTAACTCATCGGTGAGTTAATTATTTAATATTTAATTTTTTTATCCATTATTTTACTTAATTCCACTTTATTCATATTTGGGTCCACTAGGTGACCATGATAACCATGGTATCTCAACATCATATTGGGCCATTTTTGTGGGTTGTGGACTTATTAGATCTATTGTGACCAAATTACTTGCAATTGGCTTAAATTATTTTCAAATAGTGCTTTAGCTTTATTATTGTTTTGGACTTGTTAAGGCTCTATTACACTTTGTTGTCTTTATTAAGTTTTGGTTAAAATTTACACGGTGTCTCAA
The DNA here is from genome assembly GCA_025413485.1 of Ficus microcarpa. Classification (NCBI taxonomy): domain Eukaryota; kingdom Viridiplantae; phylum Streptophyta; class Magnoliopsida; order Rosales; family Moraceae; genus Ficus; species Ficus microcarpa. The sequence continues at coordinate 232,538 of CM046387.1, read as the reverse complement.
CAAGCCTAATTGGTGGTTCATTTTTTGTCACCCAGCCCTTGGGTACTAATTTACCAATTGGCCCATATTTCGGTTATTCAAGCATTTTTAAGCTTTAAATTTATTGAATCTTTTGACCTTAGCTTTTAGTAATCTCTACTGCAATTTTATAAGTCCACAAAACCTCTACCTATAGCCCAAAATGTTCACCTCATCAAATTACCATTTTACCCCTTAATTTGACATAATTACAATTTTGCCATTAGACATACCCTTTTTAATCTAGACTTATTGAATAGCTTTTAAAAATTTATACTAGAGCTTTAGAATAATGTTTACAGTGCCCATAAGCTCTCAAAATGGGTTTCATAACTTATAACATTTCTAAACACAATCAAATAAAAGTATTACATTTAAGCCCCTATGTGTCGTACATTTGACTATAACATAAACCATATTATTTCTTATATTTATTAAGGATGACAAAGATGCTATCTAATTATAGTCTAAGCAGATTTTATAATTTGACCCGTTATTTCTTTATTTTTGTATTTTAGTCCTTATTTAGCTCCAATTAGTTCCCAATACCCATTGGTTCTTGTTTTTTATACTTAATGTCCTTCCAAAGTTTCTCATAGGATCATGACTTATTTTTAACAAGTTTTTATTATTTATGTTTTTGACCCTAAATTTTCTATATTTATGTTTTGACCCACCCCCCAAAAGGCGTTTTGGTCATTTCTTATCCATTTATCACCAAAATTTGTTACAATGTCTATTTTAAGTCTCTAGTCAAGACTGAAAAGTTTTAGATTCAAATAAAGTCTTTAGGCTGGTGAAATTATGATTTTACCCCTTGAGGGCAAAATCGTCATTTTTGACATTTTTATTTCTGATCAAAATTGAGCTCTTCTTATGGCTTATGTCAAGAGTAATTTTCTATTCTTCTACATGAGATTGAAAATCCTACTCAAAATACCATTTTCCAAGTTATTAACATTTATGTCAAAATGTTATTTTTGATACTTATGGTTATTAATTATTATTCTAACTTATTTGTGATGTCACAATATTTTCCTCATCATGAATGCTTCCATCAAATAGAGGACATAATATATTAACATGCCATAATCTCCTATTCTCATACATCAATACTCATTTCATATCATATAATTATAAAAATCACATAAACATATTTTTCATCATATTCCATATACAAATCACGTTTTCTAGCCATTTTAAATCATGGTCAGCAAATATATTATCTCACTAGGTAGCACACCAATATTTTAATCATTTACCATGCCAAGAATTTCCTATTTGTAAGAACACATTTTAGAAGGAAAGTTATTAAGAACTTGGTAAACTACTAGTTTACAAATCATTTACCTCTTAAAAAAGTAGTGGGTTCTTAGCTCCTCTTGAAGGCTTTGAACCACTTTTGGATCCTTGAGGTAGGGGGCTAGAATGAAAATAAAACATTACTCTAAAAAAAATTTTAAAACATCAATTTTTCCTTCAAGGAAACAAGTGCAAAAATATAGGTTTTTACCTTAAAAAACATTTGGAATGGCTCTTCCTCCTTGTAAGAAAATGATCTTGGTAATGGGTGAAAGGAGATGAAGTATATTTTTGGCTTTCCTTAGCTACAAATTTTGTCCACGATGAAGGGAGGAAGAAAGGAAACTTTTCTTTACTTGTATGGTTTTTATGAAAGAGAAAAAAGTGGTTTTAGTTCACCTTAAAACCATTTTATAACCAAGTTTTATTATAGGTTAAAAATTGAAATTTTTAAATTTGAATCTCTCCAAAAACGTGCTCAGCTGAAGATGACAAGTTGGGAGGTTGTTTTGGTGGTTTTTCATGTATTTCTAAGTAGTTTTAGTGAGTAGTCATTCAAGTAGTCCATCATCTTACATTGTAATCATTCTTTCTTTCTTGTCTTTTCATTTTTGTTTTGCTTGTTTAGGGGTTGGATTTTGAATTATCAGAAACCCCACTCTTGTTCAGCCTATTTTTTGAAGGAAAAAAATAGAAAAACCTTTTTTTTTCTTTTTGAATTGATGCCAGTTTACTGGCAACAGGTAGGCAGCTCACTACCTGCCTGGCTCAGTGGACCAACGGCCCACTGAGCAAGGGGAGGGGTGCCTCCCTTGAATTTTTTTTATTATTATTTTTTAAATCTCCAACTATGTGGAATCTCAATCAGAAACGAGGAGATCAACTACTACTCAATCTTAGCGACAAACTCACCACCCTCTTCCTCACCACCATTCTTGGGGTCTTATGGCACTATATTTTCCGGCGTTCTTCCCAGAACTCAAGGCTCCCACCACCGCCACCGGGCCCCGTGGCGTGACGTTACTCGGGTACCTTCCCTTCCTCGACGGAGACCTCCACCACCAATTCACCGATTTGGCAAACCTATACGGCGTCATTTTCAAGTTCTCGCTCGGTAGCCAAACATGCGTAATGCTCAGCTCGCCATCTCTAGTGAAAGAAATGGTCTGGGACAAGGACACGATTTTCGCCAACCACGTCCTCAACATCTCGGTGACGATCTCGACTTTCGGCGGAAACGACATCGCCTTCACGCCCTACGGGCCCGTTTGGAAGAAGCTCCGCAAAGTTTTTGCACAGGAGGTGATGAACAACACTGTCCTAGACAGTTTGTGCAGCCTCAGAAGAGACGAAGTTAAGAACTCTCTTCTTTATGTCCACGAAAGGATCGGCAAACCGATCGACATAAATCACCTGGCCTATATGACGTCCATCAACTCGATGTTGACGATGATATGGGGAGGTTCGCTGCCGGGCGAGGAGGCGGCGGCGGTCAATGACCCCGAGTTTCGAAAGGCGGTGGCGGACATCTTGTTTCTCGTCGGGAAATCGAACGTCTCCGACGTGTTCCCCGCGCTCTAGTGGCTTGACGTGCAAGGAATAGAGAGGGAGACGAGGAGGCTGACGGCGTTGTTCGGCCGGATGTCCGATTCCGCCATTGAGCAACGGAGGATTGAGATGAGGAATAACAAGCAAGGACGTTCCGGAGATCATTGTAACCAGATGAGGAAGGATTTTCCGCAGTTTCTCTTGGATAGTCAAGAGCGCAATGAGGATAGTGAATCGTCCATTACCATGGCCCAACTCAAAGCATGGTTTGTTTTTCTTTTTCCTCTTTTCCTCTAGTATGATTAGATATCACACAATTCAAAAAAAAAAAAAAAAAAAAAAAAAAAAAAAAAAAAAAAAAAAGAAGAAGAAGAAGAAGAAGTCATATAGGCTTTCGTTTAAATTATAACATATATTAACTGTGTCCTAAAATGAGAAATTTTATACTACATATGTTTTTTCGATTGTTATTATTAGGTTTAAAAAAATATTGTTTATAAGGATTTCTCGTCTACAAAATGTTGTCTGTCTCAAGGATCTTTTGTAGGTTTCAAAATGGACATATGAAGTTCAAATATATATATATATATATATATACATATACACATGTACGTATTTTAGAACAAAAGTAGAACACTAGCTTTTTTCTTTTCGAGTGAATTAAAGTAGTTGACTGTGAGCCACAATGAATTTGTTAAAGCATGCGTGACGAATTTTTAGTATTATGGACAACGAGTATATAACCATATTAATGTAGAAAATGTCTCACGTCGGAAAACTAGAAAGATCTCAAATTATAATATTATGTCTATTTTGTTGTAATATGATACCATTTAAAACTATTAATACAAATAATAAGTATCATTAAAAAAATATTACAGATAAATCTATTGTTTTTACAATAAAATATTTAAAAAAATTACAAGCGTCAGTTTTAGAAATATATACACACACACACACATTTACTAAATTAAGCTACCCAAACTATTTGAACTTGATTATATCTAGAGCATATCATAGGTATCCTGCATATATAAATAGCTGTACTACAATAATTGTTATCATTAAATAGTTTCTAATTAATTATATGTTTTCGCATCAAATATTTACTAATAAAGTATAAAATTAGGACACACATTTTTACAAATAGATGAATAATTTTTTCGTTATATATATGTGTATTTATTGACAATTAAAAAGATTATTGTGGTTTTCGATCTAGCTAACAAAAATATATTCTTCAGCGCCATTTTCCTAACAATCAATGTTTGCATATATATATATATATATATATATGTAGGACCCTGTGGTGGATGGAACGGAAAGCTCATCAATCACAGTTGAATGGGTGATGACAGAGCTTCTCAAACATCCAGAGGTGATGAAGAAAATCCATGAAGAATTAACACAAGTTGTGGGGCTAACCAAGATGGTTGAGGGGTCTCATTTGTCCCGGTTACCGTATTTATACGCCGTAATCAAAGAGACGCTACGTTTACATCCTCCGTTCCCGCTCTTAGTGCCCCGTACTCCGTCACAAACCACAACTCTAGGTAGCTATAAGGTTCCCAAAGGTGCTACAATTTTTATAAATGCTTGGGCTATTCAAAGAGATCCTAGTCTTTGGGACCGCCCTTCGGAATTTAGACCCGAGAGGTTCCAACATGTGAATGGAACAAGTCCTGATGGTGCCTCTGGGAAATTGGCCAATGGTGGCAACAATTTCAATTTCATTGCATTCGGATCTGGGAGAAGAATTTGCGCGGGGCTTCCCTTAGCAGAAAGAATGTTGACCTTTGTCTTGGCTTCGTTCTTGCATTCTTACGATTGGAAATTGCCCGACCTTCATGTCGAGAAGCTCGAGTTGTCGGACAAATTTGGGATTGTGACAAAGAAGTTGAACCCTTTGGTTGATGTTGCGACACCCCGGTTATCCAATTTGAAGCTGTACGCGTGAAACTTTATTTTAGTACTACGAAAAAATCTGGTCATTTACTTGATCTTGTTTGTCTATGTATTTCTTTTCTTTGGTCTTGGAAGCATTAACAAAAATTACTATAAGGTTGATTATGCCCAAATATGTACAGAAACAAGCGGTCGATTGCAGTACAATTAGGACGGTCGATCCCACGAGAAAGTGATAAAAACAAACAAGAAAAAATTAGCGAAACAAAAGCGTAAGAGAAATAAGTAATCAAAGAAAGGAAAAGAAGAATTATTTTTGTGAATTTTTTTTAATAAATTTAAAAACAACGTAATTTAAAATACAAAAAAATTCAATAATCAAAAGGTGGTAAAACATCAAGAATCCCTCATGTGTATTATTTTCCAATTTTAGTTTTAATTCAACAAAAGTATTTAAATGAATTAGACTTCTCACGTTAGGATCAAAAAGATTATTATTACAAATTATCCAAAATCGACAATATATCAAATTGACAATATTGCAGTAAAAGATCAATTTATAAAATAATTCGAGTTACAAAACATTACATGACAAAATTTACATAGAAAAAGCATGACTAAATCTATATAAAAACTTGGCACATGATATTTAGCATTCAAAGAAAATTAGAAATTGGATTAGAATATTTCACTCAAATATATATGCATTACAAAATCAAACAGACAAAACCTTAATTGGAAAATTCAACACATGAGTTCATCTCTAGCTTCACCAAGAAAAATATAGCCTAGCTTGTAATCCATCTCACAAAATTCTAACAAGAAAATATAAGATGAAAAATACAAGAAAAAGAAAAATCAACACTAAAAACTCAGCCAAAAATCTCATAAAAAAAACGTTAATGCTTGCTACACAATCTCCTTTTTATAGGCCTCAATGTCCAGCACCTAAAGAGAGATTTTCGGCCCAAAATTAATGCTGTCAAGCTGGTAATCCGTGTGGAGACTCGCGGTAAACTGGCTGGCTAAAATGGCTTGGAGCTGGCAGATTTCACGCAGGCTGGGCTGGAATTTGGCCCGAGATTGGCGCGTGCCTGACTGGAGCTGAGGGTGGCTGGAGTCACGGGCTGCAGTGATTATGGGCTTGATTCACGCGGGCCTGATAGGCGTCTGGGCTAGAGGAGCAGCTGGGTTGCCAGCTGGCTGTGCGCGGGCTTGGGCTGCTGGATTTTCGGCTCGAAATTCGCGGGCCTGAGCTGGCGCATGTGGAGATAACAACTGGGCTGGCTGCTGGGCTTCGCACGGGCTTGGGCTGGAATTTCACGCGGATTTGCAGGCTGGGCAGGAGTTTCGACCCGAAACTTGTGCTGGGCTTGGTCGGTAGCTGGGCTAGAGTGCAGTTGGAGTCAGCAAATGGGGCTGATTTCACGTGGGCCTAGCTGAAGACACGGCCCAGAATTCGCGGGCTGGCTGCTTGGCTGAGAACACGAGCCTGGAATCACGCGAGCCTGAGCTAGCAGCTGGCTGAGGAGCTGAATTCATGGGCTGCACACATGCGGGTTGGGCTAGTAGGTCTGCGAAAGAAGGGACAGAAAAAAAAAAAAAAAGAAAAGAAAGGAAAAAGAAAATAAGGAAAGGAAGAGAAATAAATAAATCAATCAATCAATCAAAATAAATAAAATTATAAATATCTCCAAAGTCAAATATTATGAATTAACATTATAAAAATACTTAATTAAATTGTAAATTATCTAATAAATTATAAGAACAAAAGTGTATTTTTGTGCATTTATCACAACCCCCAACCAGCTTATTGCTAGTCTCTAACAGTTCAAGCGGAAGAAAATTTAAATCAAGCTGAAATTTTAAATCGAAACCTGCAAAATCATCCAAGCATTCAATCAAAACATCAGCAAGAAATCAGAAAATGATATCAAAACTACTTCAATCATTACTCCAGAGTTGTGTGTGTGTGCACCAAACCATATCGTTCTTATCACAATCCATGACACAAATAGCATCGAAAAATTCAACAAGAAAAAGTCTCAACTCTATTACCTCCCGGGTGTTGGAAATATTTTAGTGCAGAGGTTTTCACTCATGGAGTTGGAAAGGAATCAGTCAACGCTCAAATGAGAGAAGGCAATTGAAGGACAAGCTAATAAACAACTATTGATCAAATGATAGGCGAATCAAATATTCGGAACATTACACCATTTTCACCATAAACCAGCTTTCGAGATTTCATTCGGATCAAATAGAACATTACACAAACAAAGAGCCGTGAAACACAAACAAACAAATATACAACACTTTTTTTTTTTTTTACAAGAGACATCATGCTTAATAGAACAAATGTAGTAAGGAATTCATTTTAATGCTATGCAGCATCAGATGAGATTATAACCAAGCTACATGAATATTGATGATGAAATGAATGCTCTTTTTGTTGTTGTTGTTTTTTTTTTTTTTTTTTTTTTTGTTTTTGTTTTTTTTTTGGACAATACAAAAGAAAATTGATGGATATTTA
>CM046387.1:199828-223288 GCA_025413485.1 Ficus microcarpa | reverse complement strand
ATATATATACTCTGTTTTTTCCCTGGGTTGAAAACCTGAGTTCAAGGTACAAACTACAAAGCATCCTTGTACTATCTTTTCTCTGCTGAAAAAGGTGAGTAACTTTGGACAGTGTGGCTTACCTTCTTTAATTACCAATTGAAATTCTTTTGCAACCAATGGTTAGTATAAGAAGCATATATAAGGTAAACCTATTTTTATATTTTTTATGCTGCTGATATTACTTTCATCAAATAGTTCTACTGTTTTATTCATTTGTTTGGATTCTCTGCTTCCAAGTTTTAGTTTGAATCAGTTATGCTTTTTAGTTTTCACTTTTTCAAGGTTATGCTAAAGCTTAAGTCATGTGAACTGTTTCATATATTTTGTCTGGTCAAAGTTGATGTTTCATTGTATTGTATTTCAAATGCATTGTTACCTATAAGGGACTAATACTTCCTACTTTTCACCCATCCTAGAACAAATTGTTATTTATGGCGGTATCCGGCTGAATGCAAGATAGAAGCAGCTATTTTCCTAGAGGCACAATTAGCAACAGAGTCTTCTATGAGTCTATGGAGCCAATAGCATAAGGAGGAATGGGGTATTCAAAAAAGCTTCTGAAACTAGTTGCTTCGTACTTCTCTCTCGCTCTCTCTCTCTCTTTTTTTTTTTTTTTTTTCCCCCATTTAGTGTTGTTACCATGGGTCAATGTGACTTTTGTCCTATTATATATGATTAAAATCTGAAGTTAATTCCATATGAATATTCATTATGCAAGTAGGAAGCTGATTCACAGGTGAATATTTCTTGGAATTTCTTGCATAGTTCAAGTTTTAATGGCCTAACTATATATTTGATGGGAAACAGAACAATGAGCATTACGCAGGGCTTTGATTGGATGGCTTGTTCTACATGTGCTGTATATACGGGAACCAATGTTGACTATTCTAATTCTTCTTTCTATCAGCATGAGTTGCAGCTTTTAGTAACATGTTGAGTGCCTAATCTATTATTGGTTGCTTTGTATTTTCAGTAGAAAATTTTCTCTTCTTATTCTCAATTCTATTTGACAGTATTTATATTTGCTTTTTAATCAATTGCTGCTTAATTATGGTGAAATTCCCTGCATTTTGGTAGCTCAATTTCAGTTTATTGTATTGATAATAGAGTTCAAAGTTCATGTATCTTGAGGCGAAGATGATGAAGATTAAGTTAGCTTTCTTCTTTGGCTAAGCCATATGGTGGGCATGGGTGTAAACTCTCTTTGGCTGAAGATGAAGACCATGTGGTGTGAAGAGTTGGATTGTTGATCTAAATTGTTCTTAAGCTTTGTTTTCATTCCTTATATACTTTCTTTTTTGGACATCTTGGGCAATTGGAGATTAATACTTTGGAATTTCTATGTTGGCTATTAGCAAATAATGTAACTAATGGATTCTTATGTAAGACTACAAATTACTGTGAATTTTAAGTTGTCTCAATAATATGTTAGCCATATTTGCATATGCCCAATTTGAATGAAAAAAGTAGATGAAGCCTCATTTGATTAAAAGCCAAGTTTGAAAAGCTATTTAAGTGAAACGCTTCATAGATGTGGAAACATACGCACTTTTAAATTGTTTTAAGGCAAACGTTATTAGTAAAATAACATCATAAGGGAAAAACGCTATGAGATTTTTTCTCTCATAGCACCAGAAAAGTGCTTTTAGTTTTTTTGTCTTATAGCAAATGCTACTGAAGGACAAGACTTATAATAATATGGGTTGTAATGGCATTTGGAAAAATGCTATCTTATATCTATGATAGCATTTTTAGATGCTATGAAAGGCCTTTTGTCGTGTAGTGTGTTACTTAACACTAATTGTAAAGATAGTATGAATAAGCTTAAGAATACAAGTATGGAAACAATCAGACCAGCCAAACAAGGAAAATCGTTAACACATGCAGTATAATTCCTAGACCATCAATTTTAGTGCAATATCGGGATATTTAGGGTTTTGATAGAACAAGGCCATGAGATAACCTTCTTCAATATAAGGAACCTCATATAAGCACTTTGGGTTGATTACAACTTTTTTCAGGAAATGTTTCCACACTATATGATTTTGACAAAGACTGCAATTTCAGGTAGTTAGATATTGAATTATGGTCAATTAAGGAATTAAGAGTATTCACGGACTCTACAATACTTCTAGGAAATAAAAATATCAGTTTGTTTTATAAATCAGAGCAAAATGGGAAAATTTCCTATACTGAGTAGCACCTTAGCTCGGATTGGGATTTCAAATAACCAAATAGTGTCTTGTGACATTACAATGACCCAAGTACAATTATGGACCATATGGAACAGGTAGAGTATGAATGTATCAGTTGTTTCTAGACTAGAGTAAAAATAGACATTTTACACTGTCCAAAAGTACTGCTGGAAATGTTTCTGGATAAAGTTTATACTCAAGAACAAGCATTGAGCTGCATTTTTAGTTCATTAACAGCAGCCAACCCACGGTGTTTACAAGGCCAACAGAGCCAAGAGACATCCTTCCTTAAATCAAGGAGTATGTGTCAAAATATTGTGGTGAAATTTCTTTTGGTGACATCAGGAATAGTTCCTAGAATGACAAGCATTTGTGACACATTTTTCAGCCATTCTTCAACTCAGAAATCCGAATAATTTAAGGTCATTTGGGCCTTTATTTCTTGGCAAAATATCACATTAAAATATAGCTTAAGTGAGGCAGAAAGACTAAGCAAAAATTACTAGAGGCCTATATATAGAACCAAGGCTCCATTAACTCACATTTTCTATTTTTTTTCTCGCCTCCTTTCTTCAGCAAAAAGACAGCCATACTTCTCCTTCCTTTCCTCACTTTTTAAGCGTCCAAGCCTTGGGAAATCATCAAGGTTTTCAAAGGTATTATCCTAAACCACTTCCCTAAGCTTTCCAAGTTTATTTGCTAGAATCATGTATTGGAATTTGTTATTGGGTTGTAATAAGTTTTATATTTTTGTTATTTAAGTTCTTATGTTGAATTGCTTTAGATCTAAGGGGTGATTACATTCGAGATGATTTTTGGTTTTGCTCATGCCTTGTCTAAACCAAGAAACAACAGTTTCAAAACTTGTCAAAATTTTGAGTCACGGTTTTATGTTTGAAAGACCATGTAAATGATGTTCTTAGCTTTAGTCATCAACTACAATGTTATAGATCTCGATGTTACGAATAGTTCTTTCTCAAAAAGCCGTTCTCAAATTTGGACTTTAAGATCACATTTCTAGCTATTTTCCAAAACTAAACAGAAACTGGAGTAAACCTGCCCAGCCATGGATTTTAGTCCAAACAGGGGTTTTAGAGGCTGAGTTAGCTTTTTCTCAAATGTGAAAGCTTTAGATCTCTTAATAATCTATAATTTTATGAAGATCATTTGGTCTAAAAAAGTCTCTAGAGTAGACTTTCAGGATGATTTACAAACTACTGTAAGAAATAAGATCTCCTAATAGCAGGATCTCTTACCCACGGGTTTTGGCCAAAACAAAAAGAGTATCTTGGAGAATGAAATAGATTTAAATCAAAATAGTAAAGTTTTAAATCTTGATGATATCTAAAAGTTTCATGAAGATCGTTTTGTCTAGAAATGAGGTTAAGATTGAGTTTCAAACTGATATTTAAAAGCGGGCAAAACTGGAACAGTGTTTGTAATATCTCGAATTTTTATGACTCATGATCTCCTTTGAAAGAAGGAAAATTTAAGATTGAAACATGTATGACGATATAAAACTCATGATATAAGTTAAATATCAGTAAATGTTTGAGTTCTCATTTAATTAATTATGAGACTCAATAAATAGTTACTTAGTCATGTATAGGGCTTTTTATGATAAAGGCATCATAAAAATTCATGATTTTATGTTGGTCAAAGTTTGACCGGAAAAGTCAAAGTTTGACCAGAAAAGTCAAAGGTTGACCATAGAAGTCAAAGATATGACGGTACTATGATACGATAAGCAATATGAAAAATATACTGTGAAAAACCGTCATTACAGACAAGATAGGAAGATTTAGATTCAAAACCACCATAGAAAAATCAAACACACCAAGAAGGATATTAAGGGCAAAAAGGTTCCAATAAATAAGAAAAATTTTTATATAGTCCGATTTTACACAGATAAATTTTAGACTGCAGTGCAGTATAAAAATACTGTGTATAAGTGATAACAGTATTGGAAATATCTGTGTAGCATAAAAATGGACTGCATATTAAGGAAAAAGCCAAACAAGGCCTAAAAGGTGGACACCTCATCAAGGATAATTATATAATTTTTGGAATTAAGAAAAGGTGGAAAGAAATCAAAAATTTATCCACCAAGCACCCAAGGATGGCCGGCCACATGTAGGGGTAAAATTGTAAATATTTTATCTTTATGGGCTAAAATGTAATTTTTAAAAAATAGGTGAGGTAAGCAAGGTGATGTCATCAAGATGATGTCATAATGATGCAAGAACTTGCCAAGCAAGGGAGACTTATGGCCGGCCACATGTTGGGCCAAAATTGCAAATATTTTGTCCTTAGGGGCCAAAATACAATTTTTGGAAAATAGGTGATGTAAGCATGATGAGCTAAGCATGATGATGTCATGATTTTGCTTGGAGAACAAGGCCATGGCCTGCCACATGCCACTTGGAGGGCATTTATGCAAATATTTTTGCTTTAGGGGTCAATATGTAATTTTTGGAAAAAATGATGATGTAAGCAAAGTGATGTCATTAAGATGATGTCATCAAGGTGATGTAATCATTTTCTTGGAGGGCAAGGAGATGGCCAGCCATATGCCACATGTAGGGGTGTTTTTGCAAATATTTTTGCAAAAAGGACTATTTTGTAATTTTTGGAAATAAAAATAAATCCAAAAATTAAGGATTTTTCACCTATAAATAGGTGAAGGGGGCAGCTGATTTTGCTCCAGAAAAAATAAGGAAACACTCCAAAACTATGGCCAAAAAAATTCTCTCTTCCTCCCCCTAAAATCCGAAGCCAAAATAGGAAGAGAAAAGGAAAAAAAAAAAAAATGTGAGGAAGGATTTGAGCTAGGGGGTGGCCGGACTTTGGTGAGGCAGCCATCAAGTGGCTGAAAATTTTTGGAGCCCCTAAGCCAAGGGATGGCCGGTTGTGGAGGAGACCAAAGGAAAAAGGGAAAAGTTGGAATCAAACCACCTAAACCCTTGAATAGGTTAAGGTAAACCTCTAAACCCTTAAGTCTTTTATTAAGTTTGGAACAAGATGTTTATGTGTATGTTTTTCATGTGATTATGGCTGAAAATTTGGAACCCCATAGGAGGGGAAGGCCGGTTGGAAGGTGACCAAGGGGGGGAGAGATTTTTCGGACCCAAACCCTAACCCACTCCTAGGGTTGATCAAGGTAACTCTCCCATAAGCCATAACCTCTTTAATTAAGTTTCAATTTGAAATTTATATGTATTTCAAGTTGAAAATTGTAAGAGCATAAGCTCAAATTATTTTATTGCCCTAGGTTGGATTTAGGTGTGTGCTTAATTAGATTTAAAGGTGGTTTGATTCTGAGCTTTGATTGATTATATGATTATGCTTGTTTGACTTGCATGCTAGATGTTTGATAAGTTGTATGTCCCCCAAATATGTTCAAGCATGATTTAAAATGGTATGCTAGGTTGCTAGAGTGGAACTTGAATGAATGGAATAGTTTGATTAAAACTAGAACCATGCAAACCCAATGTTAAGGCAATTTCGTAAATGATTTGCATGGATGCGATCGCGTTACATGCATGATGAAGTGGGACGTTAGAAAATGCTGCATGCTTGCTTTCTAGGCTCCCGCGTGTTCGGTTGAGTTAGATTACGCGATTAGGACGTAAAACCAACTTAAGCAACAAAACTGTCAGTTTTTGGGTAAAACTGGACAGCCTTCTGGAAAGTTGATTTTGAGGCCCTTAGAGACCGAATTAGGAAAAACTCAAAACTACAAAGTTGTAGAAAAGGGTGCAGACAGTTTTTGAAAATAAGGCTCCAATGGCCTTTGTTTTTACAGAAATCTGAGCCTGACCATGCCCAGACTTCATGCACGGTCAGACAGGTTCAACAAGGAAAACGAGTAGGTTAGAGGCCGAACTGGGTCTTGAGTAAAACATGAAAGTTGTAGGGCTTTTCAAGGTCTAAAACTTTCATGAAGGCAACTTTTTCAGATTCGACCCAGATTTTTAAATAAAAATTAGATTTCAAACTCTGTGCAGAAAACGAGAAATTCCTGCATAGGATTTTCTAAAACAGTGCAAGAAAAGGACATTCTTGCACATACACTGATAAATTGACTATGGAAACTGATTCCAAGAGCAGTTTTTAACACTTAGTAATTTTTACAAATCCTACTCAAATGTTACAATTTTTACAAGTTGAACTAAGGATTTTTGTATAACAAGAACAAGTTTTTCCAAACAAAGAGAAACAAGTTTTTAGACACAAGTTGTCTTAAAACTTAGTAAAAATATGAGGACCAACGGTAACCGGGAAGGATACCCGAGTTACTGGACTGGGCCCAAAGCCCAAGTTTGCCCATGGTAAACCAATAGGAAGTTAACCCAAGTTGGTTCACACCAAGGGTTACTTGTGATAACCCAAGAGACTATGGATCGAGATGATAAGGCTAAGGCCCAAGGTTAGAAGTTGTAACCTAACCCTATTTATGTATGTTTGGGTTACTTTAAGTAACCAAACAAGTTAGCATGAGATGATATAGGGGGGATATATGACTAGGGTTACTCATGGATGTTGGTTAGGATACCAACATCATATGTAATGTTTTATGGTAAGATAGGATAATCTTATCTTACACCTTAATTGAAATAGGAATTGAACTTGTTGATGTATCATGTTGGAGCCTTAAGTCAAGAGCATAGGACCTCAGGTAAGTACAAACCTCACATGCGGTATGGAAAATAGTAATCTATTTTCAAAAATGCTATGACATGTTTTCATGTATTGTATGTCAAGGATGTCATGTTTACAAGTATACCATGTTTTCAAGAATGTCATGTTTTCAATAATGCCATGTTTACAAGTATGCCATGTTTTCAAGAATGCCATGTTTTCAAATAATGCCATATTTTCGAGATATGCCATGTTATGATTAAAATGTTAAATTATGATATGATATAGTGACATCATGAGGCATATTCACTAATGTTAAACTACATGGTAAGAACACACAAGTAAAGTGTCGTACCAACCTCCTATCAAGTGGAGGATTATTCATGTTCAAGTTCAATGATTCCCAGAATTGTTAGGGACTTTGCAAACTCTAATTTTCTCTGGAGAACGCGCATTCGGTACGTACACAAGGGGCCTACATGTTAGAGCAAGATAATAAGTCCAAGTCAATAATTGATCATAAAAGATTCATAATTGGACATAAATGTTTCATGCATAAATTATATGATGTGCGACATGTTTTGTGAGATTATATTTGTACTTGTTGGGCGAAAGCTCATCAGTATATTCCATACTGTAGGTAAAGGTAAAAAGCCTGCAACTTTACTTGGTGGGCTATGGGGACGATGCAGCAAGTGAAGGGCAGTGTGGGATATCACTAAGCAGTTTTTCCGCAAAATCTTTGATTATGAAGTTTTACATGTATGTTTAAGTATCATATTATGTTATGTATGTAATGTTTAAAGTCTGGTTTAAAGGTTTTATGGGACCTTACAATCGGTATAACAAGTAATGGGTATTCATGATAAAGTTTACCCATATGTATAAGTTCATGTATGTATGTGATGTTTCCAAGTTTTCAAGTTACAATTTTAAAATGAAGTTCAAAAAGAAAAAGAAAGAAGAAAATAAAAAATTTATTTCGAAATTTCCCGATTAGTCTAAGTATTAGATTTAAAAACTAAGTTAAGTAACGACCCACATTTACGTAGTCAATTCTACGTAGATGGTCGGGACGTTTAAGTTGAGAAAGCATGGTAACGGCCCTACGTACGTAGAGCAGAATTTGGGGCGTTACAATGTTCCTCCAATAAGGATTTAGCCATGGGTTATTATACAAACGAACAAGTTAGAGACCAAATTAGCTTTTGGTCAAAACATGAAAGTTCTATATCCCGATGAGATCTAAATGTTTAAAGAAAGTGACTTTTACTAAAAATGCTTTTAAGGTACTTTTTATATGGATTTACAAAATTGGTCTCAAACCGAAAATAAAATTGTTTTGTCTCAGTTTTTCAAAGGAAAGTGTAAGATACAAGCCAAACCAAGTTTTGACCAAAGCTGGAAAGTTTAAGATCTATGAATTTTAAATAAGTTTCATGAAGATGATATTTTATGAAAATGTCTTTAAAGTACAGTTTCATTGTGATTTATGAACAGCTATAAAATAGAAAAATTCTTGAGTACAAAATTTTCCAAGCTTTGGTTTTCACAGAAAATAAGCACTATAGATTTTGAATTAGGCTTTATGCCAAGCATAAAAGATTTTAATCTCGATGAGACCTACAAGTTTTAGACATGAAGAAGTTTTTAGAAACAATGTTATGAGACAGTTTTTTATGATTTACGGAATCAATTCAAAATAGTGAATTTTTCATAATTCACACTATACAGTTATGAAATTTAAGCAAATGCTTGTGTCAAATATTTAATAATTTTTTAGTTAAAACACGAAAGTTAAAGATCTATCTAACATCTACAAGATTTGTGAAGAAATCTTTCTACAGAAAATGTATTTATTTTAAGTAGAATTTTAAATTGCTCTCATAATGTTTATTTGATTTTGAGCAAAGCACAGTATTTATATAGTACTTTAAAATGCACAAGTTTGCATAAGGAAGTTTGCTCAAAATGTGTTTCTATAAAAAGATAGCATTTTGTCACCGAGTTTAATGACATGAAAATTAGTAAAAGCCCTAATTTCTGGGATAGTAGGATAAATTGATCTTCACATTTAATGGTATCAAACTGTTGAAAATTATTTTGGAAAAAGATATCATGGAAATCAAGATAGTCAAACCACTAGATATTCTTTTATCTGTCGAAATAGGACTAAGAGCTCGGTTTTTGCTCAAAAGTCCTAAAAGATATTGGTCAACGCTTAACAGGAGATTTTTAGATACAAATTTTCATACTCAAATGGGCTTGTAGGCCCAATTCTTAGACCAGACAACCTATGATCTGATTAATCATTTAAGATAGATAAATAGCTAATTAAATTCTAATGTAGAAATTTAATTAGCTTAATTAAATACTTACACTCATTAGGGGTGTTTAAAACAAGAAATGGACCTGTTATTTCACCAAAGAACAAGACGGGAAAAACACTATGGTGTGAAAACATATGAGTACAAATCTCGCCTACAGTATGAAAACTATGGTTTTCAATCTTAAATGTTTTTATGAAATATAATCCATGGTTAATGTGATGTATGTTTGAATAGTTTTATAAAATGTCAATTTTGAATGGTTTTATTCAATGCAAGTTTTGAATTGTTTTAAAACTATCAATTTGTTTTGATGAGCCCTTTTCAGCATGTGTAAGTTGTACAATTATTACAGTAATTACTATTGTGGTAATTACAAAAAGATATATTTTTATAAGACCAAAAAAAAAAAAAAAATTCCACAAATAGTGTCACAATGACTAAGAATACTTCCATTTAGATTGGTACCTCTTTAACTATCCATCCCGCAACGACAACCTCAGTGCTTAACTTTATCTTCATATTTATCTTTATCTTTACATCTTTATATACATATACATACATCTTTAAAAGAGGCAATGAAAGTTACTGTTCACCTCTCCTATGTTTCATCTACGTGTCAGCATTTCCTTCTTACTGTTTTTTTTAATTAATTTTGCTTTCAACTCACGCGAGATGCTTTTTCACTCTCCTCTTTACTTTGTTTGGCTTTTTCCTTTTCCCCTCAGTTAGCCTTTCTTTTGTTCTGCTCTATTCTCTGAACAACGTCTTTCGTGCTGATCAATGATCATCATCATGTAAAAAACTGATTCGGTTTTCTAGGGGAAATTATTGAGTATATAAATGTGTTAATATCTTTGCTAATTATTTGGTTTTTTTAAACATAATTATTGACTTCTTTTTTCTAGGGGAAATTATTTCCTTCTTTTGAATTTTGTAGTATTATTTTCAGGATTGCTTGTTGCTTTTGTCATTGACATTCATTTAAAATGAATATTGTTCTTTGTTTGTGTTAATCAATTTAGCTCTTTCAATATCAAAATTTGTGTTGTTTAATTAGAACAATGACATATATTCTTGCCATCATCTAACAAGTACATGGACGACGTCTTTCAAAATAAATTAGCTTGTCTTGCCTTTGTCCATTGTTGTTCTGTTAGCATTTTTAAATTCTATTATTCTCATCGATTTTGACTCGCTCTATTTTTTAATTTTGTGACGCACTCTATTTGTATTTTTGTTTCAGATTAAAGCTGCACAAACACACTTTAGCTCCTAACATTAATCACAAATCATTTTGTTTTTTATAATCCCCGAAGTTAATTATTTTTATTTTGTGGTTAAAATCTGAAAATAATTGAGGTTGTTTGAACCATGTAAGTTTTATTTTATTTTATTTTATTCTCTCTTTGTACTCACCCCAAGAAATAGTTCACTAATTTATGTTTTTACTTTTTTTTCCCTCTAGAAATCTATGTTTAATTTGATGAAACTTACTAATTAGTTTTTCAGTTTATAATTTACTTATCTTTAGTTTTTCAGTTTATAATTTACTTATCTTTAGTTTTTTAGTTCACAAATAGTCAATTCAGTACTCCGAAGTTTAAAAACTTTATTCTTAAATTTAAATAGAGATAGATCTCATACTTTCTAAAGAAAATGAATAAAATATAATACTTCTAATTTTTTCTTCTTTCATCTTTTTTTTTTTTTTTCCTTTTTTTGCTTCTCTTGATATTAATAAACTTTTTTTTTGTTCTGACAACCCTCTTAATTACTATTTTTATAATACCTCATAATTAATTTCTCATTTAATTTACCAATTTTTTTAGAATATGCATGGCACTTGTCGCGCACGCATAGTCACTAGTTAGAAATAAAAAGAAAAGGATGGTCCTAAATTTGTTTGAAGATCACCTACCAAAAAAAAAAAAAATTCGTGACTCATGTTTTTGGAGGTGGTTATGTTTCGTAAAATCTCATACTTTTAAATAATTTGGCTTCCATATTAAAAGGTCAACATATTAAATATAGTGATTTAATACTTTTATTTGTCTGTTAGTGTTGTTATAGTTTTATGATGCTGGACTTGAGGCTTTTTTATTTTGTTTTGTTTTGTTTTTTGTTTTTTTGTTTTTTAGGACTTTCGCAAGATGATCTACTCTTTGGAGTAACCAATCTTATATTGGAAATATCGGGCCGCTCATTTGAATTTTTTGGACTCTGATATTATATAAAATTTGAGACTTATAAAGTATTAAACTTCCATCTTAAAAGGTTAAACGTGTTAAGCTTAGTGGCTCAATATATCATCTTAGAACTTTGTTGTTATTGTTGTTTTATTTTTACTATATGATATGTCTTCACAAGTTGTACGTGAGAAATAACAGCCACTAAACATACAATACTGGTAAGTTATATGGTCCATACCTATCAAATCAATTTTGAGAAAGAAACCTTTTACAGGGGGGGGCGGGGGGGGGCAAGAATGATATGAACTCATGTTTTATGTGTAACATAAAGTCATCGACCACGTACGTCATCGCTTAATACTGAAGTTATTATCTCCTAGGACCAATTCCATTTTATGATTAAATACGTACATATAATAATAATAATAATCTTAAACGTAAGAATGTTATAAATTTAACACATCTTTATATTTATACCCATTATGTAAGAACCTGAATTTTTATGAATTTATGATTTCCTTTGAAACAAGGAAAAATTAAGATTTAATTATGTATGATGATATGAAACTCATGATCTGAGTTAAAAATCAATATACGTTTGAGTTCTCGTTAAATTAGCTACGAGACTCAAAAATAATTTGCTTCGACAAATATAGACCTTTTTGGAAAAAAAGGGCAAAATAGGAATTTTAACTTTTATTTCGGTCAAAGTTTAACCAGGTTGACTTTAAGTTTGATTGAGTTGATATTGCAGTGTAATTTTTGAAAAAAAGGTGATGCAAGTGTGTATGTGTATATATATACATACATATATATATATGGTTCTGTTCTTAAGGAGGAGAAAAGAAACTATAAATGTAATTATATGCATTACATGTGTGGTCAGCCCACACGTAGAAGGAAAATAAAAGAAAAGAAAAAGAGAAAAAAAAAAAAAAAGGGTGTATTGCATGGCTTGTGAAGGAAGTCTGGTTGGCTTATGAAGGAAGTCAGGATAAAGAGAATAATGAAAGGAAGAAAAGAGGATAAACATCAGACTCTTTCCTTCTCTCTCACCCTTCTTTTTCGACCAATTTCCCTGTCTCTTTCTTTCTTATTTTTCGTTCTCCCTTTCTCTGTTTCATGCAAGCGGCTGCCATCGCATGAGGTCACGTCTCCGGCCAGCCACCGCCACAAGCGCCGGTGATCCTTGCAGGCCATCACCTGAGTGTCCAATAGCCGGAGTTTGGCCGCGTCACTTGCCGCTGTTCGCCGGAAAAGTACCAAGAAAGTTTCGGTACATAAACTTTCAAGCATGATTTTGGGTGCAATCCGAGCTCTATTTTGTGAGCCGTTGATTTCGTTGAGTTCCACTCGTCGAGAGGAACAAAGCCCAGTCCATCACCACTCCGATCGTCGCCGGAAATTTTTCCGATCTGCCGCCGTCTTCTAGTTCGTTTTCTTACTTTTTAGAGAAAACCGAACGCCGTTTGAAGAAGTGGACACCAGAAATGGGTTCCCCTCGTCGAAATCTTCGAAGCGGTGCCCATCTCTACGACTTTTGCCGCCGGTCAACGCCGGTCAAAGTTGGTCAACGCCGGTCAATGTGGTCAACTGTCGACAAATTTTCGAAGATCACCTTTCCGGCCTATTTTCGACGTTCCGGACATGTTTATAACCTCAGATTTGCAAGATGGAATCTCAAAGGTTAAGAATGACGATTAAAAGTGTACTCGCTCGAAATTAAGAAGAGTTTTGAATGTCCAGCAGGAAGTGTTTTACTCATCAAACGTCGTCAAACGATCTCGGTAGTAATCTTGACTACTTTAAGTCATTTATTGGTTTGATTACATGCCTATTTATATGTTTTGAATTGAATATCAAAATATATATATATGTTTATATATTTGATGTTCAAGTTAATTAAGTGAAATTGAATTAGAATGAGATATGTTGTATGTTTTATGATGAATGTGTATGGATGGCACATCTTGCAGTTATGGTGTGTCAAAACTCTCTATAAAATGGTTTTTATTGCAGGTTTAAATTTTGGGTATTAAGGAAAATAAGCCGTTATGCGGCCGGATTTTTATTAAATCCAACCATAATTGGCGATTGAACTTATAATTGGTTTTTTAGGTTTCACTCTCAGAATAAGTTTATAATCTAGAGTTCATGTATTTTTAAGTAAAACCTGATTTTTTGGGACTGTGCAAAAAATAGGAAGTTCATGCACAGGTTTTTCAAAGGATAGTGTAAAAGCAGGAAATCCATATACATTGCACTAATACTTTAATCAAGAAACTGTTTTTAAGAATAGTTTTCAAAGTTGACAGTTTTTAACTGTCTTTACTTATAAGTTATGGTTTTATGAAAATATGGTGTTTTTAAAAGGATAATTTATAGTAACCGGTTAGGATACCCAAGTTATTGGGTTGGATCTTACTCTATGGTTACCGATAGTAACCTAGTAGGGTGTTACTCTAAAAGTGATAAGGCCTTAGTAAGATTAATAACCTATTAAGTCACTGTTTATGTCTCGTTGGGCCATGAGCCCTAAGGTTACGGCTAGTAACCGACCAAGTTTTCATTAGTAAATTATGGGGGACACATATATCTAGAATTATCCATGGTTATTGGTTGGAATACCAACATTTAATAATTATGATTTATGGTAAGATAGAATGTAAATGATTCTTATCTTACACCCTGTTTGGAAACAGGAGTAGGAACTATTGTCGTGCCATGATGGGACGATAAATCAATGGCGTAGGACGGAAGGTAAGTACAACTCCGTTTACAGCATGAACAACATGTTTTGTTGCATGACGTGTTTCTTTTTAAGAAATCATGAACTGATTTACATGATTTGTATGTTATGATAATTTAAGATACAATGTAGTATGTTATGTTACGATATTATGATACGATGTAGTATGTTATGGTATGTTATGGTACGGTGTAGTATGTATTGATGAAGTATGCTATGATACGATGTTTTACGCTATGGATAATGTATGTTATGTTTTATGTTTTGATATCGTGACATCATGAAGTATGTTCACTGATATTGAATCACATAGTAAGAATAAGTTTTCAAGATATAAGATAAGACAAGTTAAGATGTTGTGTCGTACTGACTTGCCACGAGGGCGGGTTTAAACGGTATGTTCCATGGTTTGAGTTGGAATGGACTGGCTGCCTCAACTACTCCATATTAAACGGTTTGTTTCATGGTTTGAGCTGGATTGGACTGGCCGCCTTCAACCACTCCATGGCTATGTACCACAGTACGTGCATGCATGACATGTAAGGGAATAGATCCAAGTTAATATATGAAACCATAATTGATTCATAAGAAATCATAATTGATTCATGCATTTTTGCACTTACATATGCATTGCGGATTGAATATTGTACTTACTGGGCATTAGCTCATTACTTACGTTCATGCTGGTAAGCCACCTAACGGCAATACTCGATGAAAGACTGTGGAGAGGACGCTACGGACTGTGAAATGTGGGATGGACACCGCCACGGGTTTTGGAAAATTAAGTTTATGTTATGTATGTATATTTATGTTGTGTATGTTTATGATATATGACGATGGTATGGATAAGGATAAGTTAAGTATGGATGGCTAGTGAGTTGCCTCGTGTTGTACCGATCCGCATTAGGTCGGGTCTGGTCCACGGTTTACGGTTTATGTATGATAACTTTTGAATGAAATGTGAAGGCTCGGTACTCGGGTGAGTACATATGAATAAGTTAAGTTTTATATATGAGATAAGTTTAAGTTTATGTTAAGGTTTTATGTTTTATATAAGTATGTTTTAAAAAAAAAAAATTAATCTAAAAATGGGGCAAGTTTAAGTAAGTAATGTAACGACCCCCATTCACGTGGTCGGTCCTATGTGGGTGGTTGGGGCATTACACATTATAATATTAAAGTTGATAATTTTTTCATTTCACAATATTAAGATAATAATCTTAAATACTAAGTAGAATATTACAATTGCCGGATTTGTCCGCCTGCTAGACATGAAACATTTCCATATATATGTCGTCGGAATCACCTAGTTTCTCACATCCACTTTACACCAAACATTCAACAATTTCTCCTCCCAAAACTGAATGGCTTTCGACATTAAGCATTCCGTGATCCTCCTAGTGCTCTTGGTTGTGGCTACAGCAGCCGATGCTCGTGCAGACCTTCCTGAGGTTTCTGTTGAACCTGAATCTGCAGGTACACATCTTCTTCTTACAGTCACCACTACTAATATTGATATCCTCTTATTTGTTTTTCTTAGCCGGACAGACATATATATAATTTTCTCACTTTTTATATGGTGGTAGGAGGATGGCCAAAATTCTGCTTTTCATGTGAATGCAGAAAAGAATCCGGTACGACCAAGTGCTACCGCTTTGAAAGGAAGGTCGGCGGATGCCCCTTAGCATGCGGCTCAAGTTGTATAATTTGTACACGTTCCGAACCACCGATCTGCACGTGCACATATGAGGTTGAGACCTGCACCCCAAAGCAATGCCCCAAGAACACTGCTTCTAAGTTTGAGAATCTCCTCAGCTTGAACCGAAACTACCAAACAAATGCAGCTGCTACATAAATATATATATATATATATATATATATATATATATGTATGTATATTTATGAATGTATGGAGCCCGTTATGTTCTGTTACAATCTATGTATGCACTACTTATGCTGCCCGAGTGAATTGAAAACTCGGGCTATTGAAATAATACGTCGAATGGAAAGAGAAAACAAATAAGGGCATGGGTGTAATATATCACAATTTTAGAGCTCCTAGGCCTACAATTTTGAGTAAGTCTAAACTAAAAAACTGACGGGATAGGAAAAGTGAATATAAATAAATAAAAACTAAGCTATTTTAAGTATAAATAGTGGTTAAGTTTAGTTGTACTTGAGTAATAACAAAAGTTAAGTCGGCCATATAACATTAACTGCATATATATAGTTAAAATGGAGACATAACAAATATAAGTAAGTAGACTTATCATATCTTAGTTTAATTAAAATGAATTGAATGATTCTCAGAGATACAATAGGAACTAATGATGGTTCTGCAAACTCCAACTAAGCAAACTCCAAGTTAAAAAAAATGATCAATGGTGTCTTCACATTCCAGAATCAAATCTATAATGCAGTAAAATATATGATACACTTGAATTTACCCACAAGTAAGGCCCTTACGAGTCTACTCAGGAGTTTTGGGAAGGAGTGATTTAGAAACTGGTAACAAACACAATAAGTACGTTTTTTTATGATAAAACTGATATGTGCACTTTAGGGCTTCTATTGTTTTTCATAATTTATTGTTATTAGATTATGCCCTTTCAAGTTTGTATTGCTATTGCATTTGTAAATCGAAATTCAATTACGAGGTGTTGAAAAGTGAAGAGTACTGCTGAAAACAAACGTACTTGTTCTAGATTTTTTTTAAAATAAAAGTAACTCTTGCCAAAAATTGGTTGCTAATTTTACAAAAGATCGGCCATTTCTTAAAAAAAACTGCTGCCTGTGATGCTTACAAACAGCCTCCTTAAAAGGCAAAATAAAGCTAATTACAAGCAACAAGAGTTCTTAAGAAGCTAAATGAGAAGTAACCAAAAGACACCACAAAACACTTATAGAAATTATAGAAACGACACAAGAAAGCAGAAAACAGAATTGACTACGACAACAAGAGGAGTGCATGCTATGGTCCTGCATTAGAGCCTCCCTCTTCGAAAACATTCGACCTCGAATCTTCAATGAAAGGAGTGCATGGAAGGAAGGTCTTGAGGAAGCACCAATATTTTGTTGCTGTTGTTGTTGTTATTATTCTGTTCTCTAGGTCTCTTGAAGTTGTTCCTCCAACAAAGAAACTTATTAGATATTAATTTTTAACCGCATGAAAAATCAAAATCAATTAGGAAATAAAAATTGTCAATTTAGTATACTGTTTATTAACCTAAGCATCATAATAATCAAAATAATTATCAACCACGTGATCAGAAACACTGGTTTTTATGTGGATTCATATATAGGGGGAAATCATAAGACAGTAAACTTTGAAGATCTTATATTGTTGTACAAGGGTCTTATGTACACTATAAAATTTCTCAACCCCTCTCCCCGTGGCATTAGACCAAAACATTAGTTGTTCTCTTTGGGTTACAACAAAATAATAAAATAAAAAACAAAAACAAAAAAAAGAAAACAAGAAAAAGAAATATTTGAAAAGCTAATAGGAAGCTGTTAATTATGTTTTAATTTTCATACAATACAACATAAAATTGCAGTAAAAACAAAAAGAAATAATAAAAAAAACTTACACAAGAGTATGTTCCTTAATTGTTGAACGGATCAACATGTTCTGTTCAATTTTACACTAGAAGATAAAATTTTAATTATAGGAAAATTTGAAAATTACACCTATAAATAGGTGTAAGCAGTGGAGATTTGGCCATTTGCTATCTTCTCTCCTTTCTCTCTAGTTCTTAGACAAAAAAAAAAAAAAAAAAAAAAAAGAACATAAAGCATCCTTGGTGCCCGGATTTCATAGAGAAGAAGGACAAGGATCTTCTCTCAAATCCAAGACCTAGAACTCACTTTCTTCAAGCTTTAGAGGTATATTTCTTCATCCCTTAACTAAAACTTTAATTAGTGTCGGTTTTGTGGAATTTCAGTGTATTTTAAGCTATTGGATGCAAGAGTATAATCTCATGTTCACTTATTTTTTTTGTTTTATAGTCTTTAATGTTTGATTTATGTTTTGGTCAGCTTGATTTGCTAGCTCTAAGCTTAGGTTCAATTTAATGCTTTTAGATTTGTTGTGATGATTATGTCCATGTGATCATGCTCTTCTATGCTCAAGTGGTGACTATATGCATGTTGGCTAAGAGATCAACATAAAACATATTATGGTAAATTAGTGTGTTGTCAATATTGTGTTCTTCATGTAAGTAGACAAGTTAATGGTTAAATTTTAAGAATAAGAGTATGGTTAATTAGGTTATGAATAGAGAATGAGTCAAACAAACTGCATGATGATTTAGGCTCATGGATTAGACTATTCTAGGTAGTGTGTGCGGGCTTTTAAAATAGAACAAAAAAAAAATTGCCAGTTTTCGGAATAATTTGGACAGTTTTCTGATAACTCAATTTTGAGCCTCTTAACGGCTGAATTTGAACAAATTTATAACTGTAAAGTTATAGAACATAGAAAATCCTAGGGGGCTACATTGACAGTTTTTGAAAAAAATGCTCCAAAGGCCTTCGTTTTTATTAGTTTCCAAAACTAGTCAGTCCAGAAAACTATTCATAGCCAGAAGCTTTCAAGGGGAAAAACGGGTAAGTTAGAGATAGCTTTCAGCTTCAAGCAAAATACAAAAGTTGTAGATTTCAACAAGATCTATAACTTCTATGAAGAGAAATTTCCAAATTCTAAACCAATTTTATGATAGAATTGAATTTTCAAAACTATACATGAAAGAGTAAATTCTTGCACACATACATGCAACCAAATTAAAAGGATGTTTTGAAATCAGTTTTTTAGGTTTTATGACTTCTTTAAAAAGGAACTATGGTTTTACGAAAATATTTTCAAAGAAATTTAAATTCATTTGAACTTCACCAATGATTTTAAACCTTAAATGCAGAGCAGAACTGGGTTTTGAGCAAGAACAAAAGTTGTAGGGTTTTTCATGATATAAAACTTTTGTAAAGAAAACTTTTTCAAATTCAAAACAAATTTTAAGATAAAATTGGATTCCAAAAACTGTGCAGGAAACAGGAAATTCCTGCATAGGATTTTCAAAAGCAGTGCAAGAAAAGGAAATTCATGCACATACATTGATAACTGGTAGTATGAAATTGTTTTCAAAACTTGACAATTTTATTATCCTTGTTCAAAAAAATTATAGTTTTGGCAAAAAGATTGAAAGTTTATACAATGATTTTTATATAAGAAAAATGTGAACAACAAATACTAGGTTTTAGCAAGAGAAGAGAAAAATAAATAAATGAGCCAAAAGCTATCTTGAAAACATAGTAACAGAAAAGATGACCAACGGTAACCGGGTAGGATACCCAAGCTATTGGGTTGTGCCTAAAACCCATGGTTACCAATAGTAACCTAATAGGGTAGTTGGGCCCTAGTATCCCAATAGGGTATCATTCAAGATTAGTTGGGCCTAAAACCCAGGGTTACCCCTAGTAATCTAGTGGGATGTGAATTAAAAGTAATTGGGCTTAGGCCCAAGATTACTAATAGTAACCTAATAAGATGTTAATTACTATTCACATATAATTGGGCCTTGAACCCAAGGTTCCATTAAGTAATCAAACAAGATATTGTTTGATTAGGCCAGGTGCCTTAGGGTTACATTTAGTAACCGAATAAGAGATCATTGTAGTATGTGGGAGACATATAACTAGGGTTACTGATAAATGCTGGTTAAAGATACTAGCATTGAATGTAATGATTTAGAGTAAAATAGGATGATTCTTATCTTACGTCCTTTTTGGAGACATGAATATAACATGTTGCTTCATATATTAAGACAAGAGGTCAGGACAACTGGTAAGTACAAACCTCACATACAGTATAGAAAATAGTAAACTATTTTCAAGCATAACTTGTTTACATGTAGACCATGATGTGGCATGTTTACATTCATGCCATGTTTTATGATGATGCCACATTTAAGTTCATGTCATGTTTTATGATGATGCCATGTTTACATTCATGTCATGTTTTATGATGATGTCATGTTTACGTTCATGCCATGTTTTATGATGATGTCATGTTTGTATACATGCCATGTTTTAAGATAATGTCACAAGTCATTTTATGTTAGTGATCTTTATGTCATACTATATTTATGCATCATATGCATCATGACTAATAAGATCACAAGTAAAAAATCTTAATATTGGATATATAATAACAAGGCTAAGACTAAACCAAGACAAGTAAAGTGTCATACTAACCTCCCGTCAAATCGTGGAGGATTTTATATGTTTCAAGTTATTAAAACCTTCCGCCAGATCGTGAAGGCTTACATGATTCCCAGAATTGTTAAAGACCTTGCAAACCCTAACTTTCTATAGACTGCGCACATTTGGTATGTACACAAGGGGCCCACATGTTATGCAAGATAATAAGTTCATAACAAGTTCATAATGGAGCATAAGAGATTCATAATTGATCATAAATGGTTCATGCATAAGTCACATGATGCTTAACATGTTTTTATGAGATTATGTTTGTACTTGCTGAGCGTAAGCTTACCAGTATATTTCATACTGTAGGTAAAAAGCCTGCAGTTTAATTGGTGGGCCATGTGGACGATGCGGCAAGTGAAGGGCGATGTGGGATACCACTACGCAAGTTTTTCCGCAAGTTCTTCTAAATCGAAAAAATATATATATAAAAATAAATTGTGTTATACAGTATATATGAGGTTTGAAGACTTGAGTGCATTTGTAAGGAGTATGTATGTCTTTTTATTTCAGTATGTATGCACGGAAAATTTACTTATATGGACTAGTCTATTTATATATGTTTAAAAAAAAATTATTCTAGAATTTTCAAGTAAGTTTAAATTATTAAAAGCAAGATGTAGTATAAGTATTTATGGTAACGACCCTACGTAAGTCGGGGTGTTACAATATGCATGCCACGTTCGGAGCATTGTCACCAGTTAGAAGTAAAAAGAAAAGGATGGTCTTAAATTTGTTTGAAGATCACCTACCAACAAAAACATTGGCAATTCATGTTTTTGGTGGTGGTTCTATTCTGCAAAATACGAGACTTTTAAATAATTTGGCTTCCATC
The DNA here is from genome assembly GCA_025413485.1 of Ficus microcarpa. Classification (NCBI taxonomy): domain Eukaryota; kingdom Viridiplantae; phylum Streptophyta; class Magnoliopsida; order Rosales; family Moraceae; genus Ficus; species Ficus microcarpa. The sequence goes on along the minus strand of CM046387.1, from coordinate 202,046 downwards.
TCAAGAGATCAACATATTAAGTGCAAGGACTCAATACTCTTATATTTCTGTTAGTGCTGTTATAGTTTTAGTGGAAGTGAGGTTTTTTATTTTTTGTTTTTTTGTTTTTTACATTTTGCAAGATGATATACACTTTGGAGTAACCAATCTTGTATTGGACATATCGGACCACTCATTTGAATTTTTAGACTCTAATATTATGTGAAATTTGAGATATATAAAGCATTGAACTTCCATATTAAAAGGTCAAACGTGTTAAATGTAATGACTCAATATATACCCTTGGAACTCTGTTATTATTATTATATTATATTTTTACTATGCGATATATTTAGATTTCTTTTTACTCTTCACAAGTTGTACGTGAGAAATAACAGCCATTAAACATACAAGACTAGTAAGTTATATGCCCCATACCCATCAAATCAATTTTGAGAAAGAAACCTTTCACAGGGAAAAAAAAAAGAAAAAAAAAACCTATAAACTCATGTTTTATGTGTAACATAAAAGTCATCGAACACGTACGTCATCGCTTAATATTGAAGCTATTATCTCTTAGGACCAACTCCATTTTATGATTAAATACGTACATATAATAATAATAATAATGTTTTTTTTAAGAATATCATAAATTTAACACATTCTTATATTTATGCCCACCATAATATTAAAGCTGATAATTCTATCATTTCCTAATATTAAAATAATAAACTAAAATGTTAGAGGTGGCAAAATTCTAAAAAAGTATTCTACCTAATTTTCTCATAATTGACAATATCAACATAAAGTTATCTATCTGTTGCTAAAGACCACATCGTCACTTAACACTGACGCTATTATCTCTTAGGGCTAACTCCATTATATGATTGTGTACGTACATATAATAATAATAATGTAACAACAACAACAACAACAACCACAATCACAATGTGTATAGACATCAACTCTAATATCAACTTTTGATTACCAAAATACGTGACATGTAAGTTGTCATTTTTTATTGATTAAATAATTATCATATCAATTAAAATAAAAATAATAGTATCTACCAGTTATATTAAAATATAAAAACTCATTATTACAAACGTTGAGATCAAAATTCATATCTCTTGCATTATTTACAAGGAATACTCTTTTATCCTTACCCTTTTAAAACGACACTTCTACTTTTTTTTTTTTTTTTTTTTTTACGTTATGGTAACAACTAATTCATTCCATTGTATAACAAATTTTAGTAAGTTATCATTTACATTAATATATCTAAATATTTATGTTATCAGATTTTAAGTAAAAAGTTACATGTAAATCAACTAGTAATGTGGTTGCAAATATATCATAATAATAATATTACATCTTGACTCTATTTAAAGGTACAGAGTTCAAATCGCCCCAATCCTAAATTAAAAAAATATATATCAACTAGTAGTTATAAAATGCAAAGTAGAATATTACAATTGCCGGATTTGTCCGCCTACTAGACATGAAACATTTCTACATATATATATATATGTCGTAGGAATCACCTAGTTTCTCACATCCACTTCACAACAAACAACAACATCACATCCCAAAACAAAATGGCTTTCAACATCAAGGTTTCCGTGGTGCTCCTAGTGATGTTGGTCGTGGCTACATCAGCTGATGCCCGTGCAGACTTTTCTGAGGTTTTTGTTAAACCAGAATCTGCAGGTACACAACTTCTTATTGTTACAATCACCACAACTATTTATTATTGATCCATTCTTAATTTTTTTTTCGATCCCGGCACACATATATATGATTTTTGCACTTTTTATATATGATATGATGATAGGAAAATGGCCAAAATTCTGTACTGAGTGCGAATGCAAAGAAGAATCCGGCACCACCAAGTGCTACCGCTATGTAAGGAAGGTCGGCGGATGCCCCTTAGTTTGCGGTTCACCTTGCGCTTGCACAAGATCCATTCCGCCAATCTGCTGGTGCACTTATCGGGTTGAGACCTGCACCCCAAAGCAATGCCCCCAGAGTACTGTTCCTAAGCTTGAGGATCTTCTCAGCTTGAGCCGAAACTACTAAACAAATGCAGCTGCTATATATGTGTGTGTGTGTGTGTGTGTGTGTACATACATATGTATGTATGCAGCCCATTATGTTGTGTTATAGTCTATGTATGTGCTATTTATGTTGCCCGAGTCACCAGAAAACTTGGGCTTGCTTGAGCTTCCCAGCCTTAGTC
>CM046387.1:177628-198628 GCA_025413485.1 Ficus microcarpa | reverse complement strand
ATTTTGATCTACCACGACTGTTTCTATTATCCACCGTCGTGGTATTTCACTTACACGACGGTGGATCATGCAAAACGATAAACCGTCGTGGAATTTGGAATATGACGACGGTTCTAGTTATTAACCGCCGTGGTATGTATGTTTCCACGACCGTTTTTTATAAAAACCGTCGTGGTAGGGTTTAACGCATACAAAAAAAAATATTTATTGGTTCAATTTAATACCAATTCATTCATTCCTGTTCATTCATTCATGACATGAAAAAAGTACGCATCAAAGAATAAAATAATTAAAGTACAAAATTTTTAATTGAATCGTGCTATATATACAAAATTGTTCTCAGTATGTATTACAAATTCTGTGTCTGGCTCATTACATATGTAGTCCACTCTTGCCTAACAAAATTCAAATCAGCTTCAGTATAAGAAGTCTTGTTTTGTAGCGAGGCAAGTCCATCGACGTGCAACGTTATTTCTCGCATGAACCCCAAGACAAAATAGCCACACTGCACATGTCCTTGCTGTATAGGGCATCGAGCGGTCTGAATCAACGTCTTCCAGTTGCGTCGCCTTGTTATTCCTTCTCCCACCAGCAATTTCCAATCGTTTAGTGCCCTAACCATTTGACAATATATCAATACAGATAATATAACATTTATGGAATGTCAAATCAATCTACTATAAACATCAAAGTTATACTTACAACGTAATTAGCCGTTGAAAATCTTCACCGGGATCGTTACCAAGAGGATTAAAATAGAGGACGGAGTCATCCCATGGATTAATAACAGCCAATACCCAATGTTGGCCGCTGTTATATGGCATGAGAACAAGCCGTCCCCTTGGTACGTCCCTTATGAGCCGGATGATATTGTCGGCTCTTTCTCGAATGTAGGCTGCGCCATCTACATTCTGTTGAACTGGCGAGACAAGGAATGGAGAAATAAACTCGAGACGTCGATCCAATCCAGCTCTTGCACAACACTCCGATAAGTAGTTGCAAAATATTAAGTCAAACTTGTTACGCGTGCAAAATCAACATATATATCTATCTTTCAAGCTAATTGGAACAATAATTAAGTATTGTTTAAGGAAAAAACAATTACCTGATGTATACCATTATACAGCTTGCACTGATTTCTTGAAAGGATAAGAAATGGCATACATCTTCATACCCAATATATATGGGCATATCATCGGTTTGCAGTGGTGGGCACGGAATCTGGTCACCGTCGACCAAGTAACTTTGTGCGTAATAAGCCAGTGGTCTCAGTTCAGAGGGAATTGCATTGATGTCCAACGTAGGTACGACGTCTTCTGCCGTTTGCTGTTGTACCTCCGGCTGTGAATGCACTTTCTTCCTCCCGGCTTTCTTTTTCAGCCGTTTCCTTCCCTGTGGTTCTGGGTCGGGAACTTGACTGGGACCTCGACTGGCCTGGCTTAAACTGCTCTGAAGCACGACTAATTTTCGGGGCCACGCAACAAACCCCCCGACAGCCTCTTCAATATACGTGGCTTCATTCGTCGGAATCGGAAGGTGTGCACGTTTAATTTTGGGGACACTAATTGTCACCCGCACATTCCCCTAGCCCAAAGGAATCCCATGGACTGTGTCGGTTGGAACACAGTCCATGTAAGCCCTGCCTATTGCAACCATAACTTCTCCACCATTAATAAAATCAGTAAGGAAAAGTTGGCATTCCTTACTTGCATTAGGCATGGGCTGCGGAGCTGACGCGTCGCCTTCATTCTCATTGAGGGTGCAACTCGCCTTGAAACTGTTATGCTGATCAACAGTAGGTTGGGCTGCCTCCCGGCCATCGTCTCACGGTCGATACCGTTTTTCGCACAAAGTTCCTCCACCGTCCTTTCCAATGCAGCCAGCTGTCGCTTCATGTAGGTGACTTCAGGATTCTCCCTTGGTCCGTACCTGGAATTGAAGTATTGCGACTGCTTGACAAATTTTGATTGCCCACGAAGCCGACCGGAATGCTCGGGATTGCCCAAAGACCGTGTCAATATGTCTTCTGTGCCCACGGATTCGAAGCTTCCTTGGGTCTCCTGTTGTGTTAGTTCGTCCTATAACAAGTACACAATATGTTATTGAGCTCGTAAATATAATGGAGACAATCTTACTTCTTATTTGAAATATATAACGTGTTGACTTACTATTGCATCGCCGATAATTTTAATCGATGGATCCTTGTACTCTCCATCGGGCTTGAGCCGCGTGTCCCGCCAAACAACAGCTCGGTCCACAAACTTCCCCGTCTTCTCGAGCTGAAATTTAGTAATTGAAGTTAGTAACCATAAAGAACACAAGCAATAAAAAAAATTTTCAACCAGACTTTAATATTTTTTGTATCCAATTAATTAACTTACGATTTCTTGATCACGTTTCCTATAGCTGTCTCGGCCTGTGGTTGAACCGTATTTGCTCTTTTTCCTTATCTCGCTGCCTTGTTGGGATAGCCTCTTGAAATCTGTTGTCCGTCGATAGGCAACAAACCTTTCCCAATCGTCCTGGCTAATGGTTGGGTAATTGTTCACCACTTTGGCCGGTCGTTGCCAAACACTTTCTTCATCAATATGATCCCTAACAAATGCTTGGTAGATATCGTATCTAAATCCTTTAGCTGCCTCTCCGCAGGACTTCAAAACCTGCTTTTTGTGTGATTCATCAACCGTGAATGAAGTTAAAACTTCCATCCACACTCTTTCCTCGGTTCCAAATCAGCACTTCTGAAATCAGCAATCCAAATTGGAATGTGCTCCCGAGCTAGCACTCCAATCCAACTCTGTAATTCATCACCTTCCTTGCCTATTGGTTGGCCTTTTGGGTCAAACCTAACTTGAATTCGTTCTCCCCTCGTCCGAACAACGTGCACTCTTTTAAGGAGCGTTGCTCTTCGTTTTCCCTCCTCGTCGGCATTGAATCTTGAGGAGTTGGTTCTGCGTGGTTTTCCAATTTGAGTTTGGGTTGACACTTCCTCCTCGTGATTGGTTGACATTGTAAATCAATCTAAAACTACAGTGAAATAGAAAGAATTTTCTCTTTAGACATTCTGACAGTGACGGATAAAAAAGTTCTCCTAAATATATATAACAATAAAACATACCAACAACTAAAATGTAAATAACAATAAAACAAAAATATTCTTCCCTTAAAAATAGAACAAAATAACTGAAAATATCTAATCATTGGGTAAATCCAACTTCCAAAAAAAAAATTTTCAACTGATTTGTAATAATGTTCCCAAGGAATATGAAAGACATGAAAAAAGCAACACAAGAAAAAAATATACCTGGACCCGAGAAAACTCAGTGTGAAACAAGTGATGAGTTCACAATAAAAACTGAAGAAAAAAAAAAGGCAATATTGCATGTTTTTACACGATTATTTCCTGGTCAACTAAATTAGATAGCCAATAGAAAAATATGCAGAGAAATTGATGAAAACACAAGGAACTTCTTGAAAATTTATGCCTATCATAAATTGACCGAGAGAAAAAAGAGAAACAAAAAAAAAAATTGGAATATGCATTACAACTTACCGTTTTGTCAAGGGTGGGTTCTGGTCGGCGAGAGAGACTGGGAAAGTCCGAAATCACGGTAGTTGGTGGTGGATGGCGTCGGAGAATGGAGGAAACCCGTCGTGAGTGCTGGACGATGGCGTCGAAGTTTGAGGGTTTCAGAGAGTTTTTCAGAGAGTTCGAGGGTTTCAGAGAGGCAATATACTGGGTAAGGAAGAGTTTTGCAGCTTTTTAGGTTATATTAAAAGGATTCAAAAAGTTTAACAATTTACGAAATTTTCAAAACTTGCCGCTAAAATAATATACCACAACGGTCCTGGTTAAAAACCGTCGTGGTAGTTCATATTTAAACCGTCGTGGTAGTACATAATACCACGATGGTTTTCAAAAAAGACCGTCGTGATAGATCATAATACCACGACGGTTTTTGGAATAGACCGTCGTGGTTGATTTTACATAACACTTGTGCTAGGATTATCTACCACAACTGTATATACCACGACGGTCTTATAGGAAAATCGTCGTGGTATATTTTACATAATACCACGACGGTTTTCAAAAAAGACCGTCGTGATAGATCATAATACCACGACGGTCTTTGGAATAGACCGTCGTGGTTGATTTTACATAACACTTGTGCTAGGATTATCTACCACAACTGTATATACCACAACTGTCTTACAGGAAAACCGTCGTGGTATATTTGTACCACGACGGTTTTTTTATTTAACCGTCGTCGTACGTTTGAAATTTATGATAATAGGAAAATGAAATTGTTAATATAAATCCTTTAAGTATGCTGACCTGTATGTTGTGCAATCATTCATTCCGGATTGTTATTTGATTCCAAACATATTTGCATGGATAAATGGTTCCCAGATAATGTGCGTAATAATTAAAAAATGAGATCCCAATGTTTACAACGTACTGAAGAACATTATTCATTAATTTGTTAAGTTTTTTTTTTTCTGCTTTTTTTTTGGGCTTCTCAACACGTGCCCACTCGACGTCCAATCGAAGTAAGTGTGAAACATCATCGTCAAAATCATCAATCTCGTCCACCGGTGGCAAACCCGTTGTAAATGATGGAATGTCGGTGCAATCGTCAATATCTTCGTGGCCATCCCGGATTATTCTTGTCTTCATTGTCACAACTAAAGATAACTCTAAATTTGCGGGATCCGTTGTATAAAATACCTGGACCGCTTGTGACGCCATGATGAAAGGATCATTTTTGTATCCCAATCGCCTAAAGTCCACCACTGTCACGCCGTCACTATTAACCTTAACATAATTATTGTCAGCCCAATTACATTTAAAGAGTGCTATTCGCAAGCCGCAATAATCAAGTTCCCAAATATTTTCAATGAACCCAAAGTAATTCATGGAATTATATACCGGATTCTTGTCCTTTGCGGATGAAATATGCATAGACTTGGCCCGAAGGGTGACACCACTATTCTGTACGGGATGCTTCCCATCTCTGTCCCGAGTGTAGAAGGAGTTCCCATTGATAAGGTACGATATATATCTTGTGACTATCGATGGCGGACCTCTGGATAGCTTCAATACGTCTTGTGAAACGCCACGATTCGCATGCAAATATTTTCTTATCCACTCCCGAAATGTCCGATTCTGCTCATCTTGAATCCACTTCTCACTTCTTCCTTTTCTTGGATTCGCAGCTCTTACTTCCGCCATATGAACCTGAAAGAATGGCTCCATTTCCTTGGCATTGCGCAAAACATACAAACAAGCTTTTTCCCATTCATCTTGATTTACTGATGAATGAACGGCGACGGATAGTCCTTTTGAGGTATGCAGCTCGCTTGTTGGCAACCCTATTGGGTCCGCGTTGGACAAATACTCAGAGTAAAATTCAACTGATTCCTCGGCTATGTAGTTTTCCACTATACAACCCTCCGGCCTATTCCGGTTCTTCACGTATCCCTTCAAAACCTTCATGTACCTTTCAAAAGGATACATCCACCTCAAATACACCGGGCCACATAACTTAACTTCCCGAACTAAGTGCACACATAGATGGATCATTATATCAAAAAAGGTTGGTGGGAAATACTTCTCAAGCAGGCACAATGTCATAACCAATTCCGATTGTAGCGAATCTAGCATCATTGGATCAATTACCTTCGAGCATATTGAATTGAAAAATGAGCATAACTATGTAATTGAGTATCTCACGTCTTTTGTTAAAACTCCGCGCAAATCAAGAGGTAATAATTGTTGCATCAAGATGTGACAATCGTATGTTTTCATTCCAACAAGCTGCAAATCTTTCATCGACACCAACCTCATGAAGTTGGAAGAGTACCCACTTGGCACTTTCACGGAAGCAAGCCATTCACAAAGCTTTCTCTTTTCGTTTCTACTTAATATGTACTTTGCTGGCGGTAAGTAAGTGCCGTTCTTCCTTTTCTCGGGAAGCAAATTTGTTCTAATCTTCATCTCTTGAAGGTCCAACCGTGCCTTTTCACCATCTTTAGTCTTATTCGGAATGTCAAGCAACGTGCCCACTATCGATTCACATACGTTTTTCTCAATATGCATAACATCTAAGCAATGACGCACGTAGAGTGACTTCCAATATGGAAGTTCAAAGAAGATTGACTTCTTCTTCCAGGGTCCATCGTTAACTTTATCCTTACGTTTCATCTTTCCCAAAACTACCTTCACATCTTTAACCATATCAAATACATCCTCGCCAGTCAAAATCCGAGGAGCGGATCTTTCTTCGGTATTGCCGTCAAAAGCCTTCTTCTGTTTGCGATATCGATGATTTTTCGGCAAGAACCTCCTGTGACCAAGGTAAACGGTTTTCCTACCGTTTTTCAACTGGATGGAAGATGTTTCCTTCATACAAACGGGACATCCTATAGCACCCTTCACAGGATAACCAGATAGGTTGCCAAGTGCAGGAAAGTCGTTAATTGACCAAATCAACATTGCGCGAAGATTGAACGTATCTCCTCGGTAAGAATCTCTTACTTGTAAACCATCATCCCACAACATTTTTAGGTCATCGATTAATGGTGCCAAGTAAACATCAATGTCATTCCCCGGTTGTCGAGGGCCTGAGATCAATAATGTCAACATCAAGAACTTCCGCTTCATGCAAACTTCTGGAGGGAGATTGTAGTTGACAAGTATGACCGGCCATGTACTATGCCGACTACTCATGTTACTTTTCGGATTCATTCCATCCGTCGACAAACCGAGATGTAAATTCCTTGGTTCTGCACTAAAATCTGGATGATTGTCATCAAAGGTCTTCCATTGCGGTGCGTCGGCCGGATGCCTAAGCTTGCCATCGTTAACACGTTTATCATGATGCCATGTCAAACTCTTAGCATGCTGTGCATTACGGAATAAACGGCGGAAACGTGAAGCTGGTGGAATGAATCATAACACTTTCACCGGCACTCCTTTACAACCATTCGATGGCACCTTGCCCTTCTTCCATCTTGACTCATTACAAACCGGACATTCATCTAACTCTTCATATTCTCTCCGGTAAAGCACGCAATCATTTGGACAAGCATGTATCTTCTCGTATTACATTCCCAACGTGCTCAACGTCTTCTTCGTCTCGTACATACTAGGTGGCACTTTGTTATCCTCCGGTAAAACATCTTTTAGAAAAGCTAAAAGAGTCGTGAAACTTGAATTCGTCCACCCTCCCGATGCTTTCATATTCCATAATTTAACCAATGCCCCTAATTTTGTATATTTTGTACACCCGACATACAAGGGCGTTTCGGCATCATTAATCATTTCCTCAAATAACTCCGGACGGTGCACAAAGTTTTCTTCCAAATCATTAACCATATTGTACATATTATCACCAACGTTTTCCTCAACTATAGGCTCTTTATCTTTATTACTAGTCGATGTATACTTAATATGGACAAAATTTTCGCCATGTAAATACCATGTTTGGTAAGAACAAATAATCCCATAAGCGCGCAAATGACCTCTAACATCATCAATGGAATGGGATCTATGATTACCACAAACTTGACACGGACACTGAATCTTATCATCTTGTGTATGAGATTTGGCAAATGACAAAAATTCTTCAACACCATCTTCATATGCTTTGGTCAATCTATCAAACCACATCCATTTCCTATTCATGATTTGCGGGCAAATCCTAAACCAATAAATCAAATTAGTTCTCGAAGTCAAGGTGTGCATACGTTTAAATTGCATGCATGAATATCATTTGCATTTAATTAATTACGTTATATATAAATACTCCCGGCACATGCATTAATTAAATAAACAATATATTTAATACAAAAATCCAAAAAACATAACTCACTAAAAATACATATATACTCAAAACCGGCCTGGGTTATTTAACTAAAAAACCCAAAATAAAAATATATACATCGATCATAATTTTAAACATACATCGTGGTAGGATTTAACTAAAATATCCAAACTAAAAATCCAAACTACAAAAAAAAAAAACCAATCTAATAATACATTAATTGTGATAACCCAAATTAAACACTTTGCAGTATTTAACGTATCAAAAGCAATCCAAAAAAATACAAAACAAATTTAATAGTCAGGGTTCGTAAATAAAAAAATTAATACAGAAGAAAACATCAAAAAGATGAGTTAATTTCGGTCATCTTGACTTACAAGAATGATGATCGACTAGTAGATGGTGGTGGGTGGCGTCTAACAGCGGCGTATGGAACTGTTGTCGGAGTGATCTGATCTGATTTTTGTTCACGGCAGCTGTTGTATCGATGTGGGAAAAATATGGCTACTCGATTTGATATGTCTGAACAAAAAGGACGATGATTCCACGACTGTTTCATGGAAACCGTCGTGTAAGTCTTATATTCAACGACGGTTTTATTTAACCGTTGTGTAATCCTTGAAGATTCCACCACGGTTCTATGAAACCGTCGTGTAATTGGATCATTACACGACGGTTTTAAAAAACCGTAGTGGAAGTCTCGACTTCCACGACGGTTTTCGGAGACCGCTTTTTGTTCCGTGTTTTTGCCTCAGATTCCACGACGGTTTTTAAATAACGGTCGTGCAATCGCCATCGTGGTATCCGCATTCTGTAGTAGTGCACGTTTAATGTGATGCTATGATGTTATATGAATGATATATGCAAAGTATGAGTTATGTAATGATTTTTATGACGATATAGGTAAGGAATGTGATATGATAAATCCTTATAGATATCCATGGAACCAAAATTATGTTATATTTTTATAAAGCATGAAAACTTTGAAAGTTTTACGCACATGGAGAGGACTCGAAGTTGCCTCACCGAAGGATTATGAGTAAGTATAGAAAGTTCAAGAATAAGGCAAGTACATCTCTCACTTGTATCATGATTGTTCAAAATTAAATATTGTTTTATTTGTGTAAATGGTAAGAAATTGTGTTTTATTCTATTTTACGAAACTTTGAATGGAGTTTTCTGTTAAAAGCTATGTTTTATAATGCAATATGTTTTTTTTTTCAAATATATCTCATTGTTTACAAAATAATATGTTTCTGACTATTACACTATGTTTTTTCTTTTCAAATATATCTCATTGTTTACAAAATAATATGTTTATGACTATATAAGAGTTTTCAAAAACAAAAGATAATTAGGAGGCATGTACGGGAACTTGTTCCAAATCATAGTTTTTAGTACTGAGCCGCTAGCACTTCACAGGGGTGCTAGGCTAATGCCCGTCATAGTTACTACTTCATAGAAGCCTCAGTGGATGTTGAGTCTAGCTAACTCACTTTTATTGTAGTAGCGGGCATTGGTACATTGCTTTGGGCCCAACACAGTGTACAAAAGATAAAAACAATTTTATAAAAAAGTTTTGTAAAGAAAGTTTCGTAATGTAAGGCTGATAAAATACTTATATGTTTTAAGATATGTTTAATCACCGCTTTTGTGATTATATTCTATTTTACATTTGAAGTCTTGAGATCCATATTTGCATCAAAGTTTTGAAGTAAAGGTTTTGTGAGAATATATATGTACTTACTAAGCATTCACTTATTATAGTTCCTTTGCATGTTGCAGATAAAGGTAAAGCTAAGGCATAGGAATGGAGGAGGCTTGGCGTGGAAGCATGCGTGGTAGCAGAGTGAGTTAATATCAAAACTTTTCTATTTTGAATGAACCTACATTAATCTTAAGAGTTTCATAAGTTTAAAGTTTTGATTGATGAGTTTATTTATTTCTCAATGTTTATTTAGGATGTTTAAAGGTTTTTTTAAGTTTCTTCTGAGACGATGTTTCCGCCATCATGATTTCCATAAAAGTTTAGTTTTTCTTCTAATTGATTTGAGCGTGAGACAAGTTTTTAACATTTTGGTATTCAATGTTTTCAACGCTAAAAAAAATAAAAAATAAATAAAAAATAAAAAAAAAATCTCCTATTTTCCGCAAATACTAGTTGTTAAAGATAGTAAATTGTGATGTCCCACTAGGGGGCGTTACAACCGGATAGAGGCAATATGTCTGCATGTTCCCTATTTAGATCCGTTTTGCCCCTGTTTTAATATTCTAACTTCTGATTATGCTGTGTTGAGCTGAGACCTGAATTTGTATATGGTTTTGGGATAAAATGACAAATTTTGAAATAATTACCAAAAAATATTGTTTTAATACAAAACAGAAAAGCACACTAATTAGGCATGATGTTTATTTTAATTAGGACTTGTGTTGTGACAGATAATTAAATTATTTGTGTTGTTGAATTTAAGGATTTGGTGATCAGAGCGAAGAGTCTCGATTTGTGTGAAGTGAAGTTATCGGTAGATTTATTTGTCAAAGAGGTACAATACGTTATCCCCTAATTTTGTTAAAGTGTTTGCCGTTGTCATTCTATAAATCTATCCTTTTAAAATCATTTTTCGAAAATAAAATGATTTTATGAAATATGAGTTGAGTGGAGCATATATATATGTATAAATTGCTTTTGGTCAAAATGATATATATATGTGTGTGTAAACACATTATTTTGAGAGACTCAAATAAGGTGTTTTGAGACTTGGTCCAAGACTGCCCAAGTGCGTTAAATGAATCTACTAACTCTGTTCAGTTAGATACAAGCAGATGGTATTTGCTATGATGCTGTGATTAGATACCTAGATGGTATCTTGTAACAGATTGGTCCACTTAGATGGTGAAATTCATTTGGCTTAGCACTATGAGTATATTATTTCATAATGTAATTTCATTATTGCGTTATTCTTGTTTCGTTAATCTATTATGATATACTCGTTTCCGTATTTAAATTTATTTATTTTTAATGAGTCGTCATATCCTATTGCGCTCATAACTCACATTTTATTATTTTAAACCCCCTTTCCCATGAAGAGCCAAGAGTAGCGCCGATTAGAGGGATTGCTTTCAAGCCCACTGCGATGATTTATATGTACTTTCATTTCCAGTTATATATCTTTTCAAGGTATGTATAATTAAAACTCTCTATCTAGACTAGGCTTGGATGTCTATTCCATTACTTTTTTTGTTTTTGCTTTTTCGTTTGTATGTTTGAGGTTGCCAAACCCTAGTGATACCGAAGATTGATTATCTAAGTTTATTTTCGCTCAAAACTTAGTATTTCGAAATACTCACTAATTTTGCTAATAAGCTACTTGGCAAATTTTTATAAATTAAAAATGGTAGAATTTTAGGTCAAATACAACCTAGCATAAAGCTTTGACTAATTTTACCAAAAGTGACGAAAATTGGAATTTACAAAAGTGTGGGTGAATTTGGAATGTTGTGCATTTTATACATTTTTCCTTCTATTTTATTTTTGAACATTCTCATGATTTATTACTAATTACGGGATTATTTTAATTAAACCCTTCGACATCATCATGCTCGAAACTAGGTATGATGACAATATTAGCTTCGCGGGGAAATATTTAATTTATAGGATAAAATAAATACTACAAAATAATTGATTTTTGTTAGATTGATGAAAACTAATTATGTGAATTATGGAAAATAATTTATTTATTAGTTGGAGGAAACTACGTAGGAGGATGCAATACGAAGACTACACGTTGCGCCTGCCAACGTCATGTGTCGCCCGCGTACTTCCCATTTGGGCAAACACTCGCAAGCCTACTTCTAATGAAGGGAGTGGGCGTTCCCTTCATCAAGGAGAGGGGTGTCGCCACTTTAGAAATAATAGAGACTCTACCATTAAAGATTGAAAGAAGAAAACTGATAAGTTGAGAAAACTAAAAGCTAAGAATTAATTGCGTCGACACCGCTTGTTCTAAGGAAAAGATAATAGCGTGGAAGGCCTTAAGTTGAGAAGTCTTAGCGAATCTACTGTCCTACAAGGATTGTTATGGTAATGGTAAAAGGCTTGTTACCATATGTGAGATATTGGGTAATGGTAAAAAATTTTTAAAATCTATTTTTGCTATGTTAACCCGCATCACTATAACCAACAGAAACAACTCAAGTTTGAAAACAACAAACTTTTGGATAATGAGATCTAAAAGTTTCATTAAACCACTGTGCCTAAAAATGATGTTAAGATAGAGTTTTTGGCCGACTCTTGAAAACGTGTAAAACTAAAATAATGTTCCTTGTATCAGTATTTAACAGCGGGTTTTTGAAAAAAATGAACAATTTAAAGGCAAAACTAACTTTTGGTCAAAACATGAAAGTTTTAGGCTCCGTTTGGTTCACCAGTTTGAGTTGGAAATTTTAAATTTGAATAGTAATTTTTGTTGATTTTTCAGAAAAGATAAAAAACTTTTTCAGAAAACACAAAAAACATTTTAGGAAAAAGACAAATAATCAGTTCAAACTATAGTTTCAACTGATGAACCAAACTGATGCTTAGATTATTATAAGATTCCTTCATGAATTTCACTTTCACAAAAAAACGCCTCTATGGCACTGTTTTATGAATATTTACAAAATTGGTCCAAAATAAAAATAGAGTAAATTGTTTATTTAGTTGATAATTTTTTACGAAATTATGATATGTTCCTTAATTATTTTATTTTATTTTATTGTGATTAAAATGTCTTTAAATTTTTTTAAAAGTGTACCATTTGGTACGCCCGCACGCCACACCCAGCCAACGTCTGCCACGCCACAAACTTTTCTATTTCTCCGTTCTGACTCGTGTCTGGTGGCGTCATCAGCTGTTGCATCGTATCAGTCTACAGCCGTACGGAAAGATTGGGAAAAGAAAAATTTTTAAAAATGAACACGAAAACGAAAAAAGAAAAGAAGGGAAAGAAAAAGGCAGTGGCAGAGAGCCTCACGCTTTGCAGCAGTGAGGAGGATAGAGAGGAAAAAAAAATGAGGAAAAAGAAAAAAAGAAAAAATATAGAGGGTTGGATGTTAGGATTTTTTTTTTTTCCGGATATATTTTTTTTTTCTCACAAAAATTCAAGGGAGAGGACATTTTAAAGATTAAAGGAGAAGGAGAGAAGATTTGGAAGAGGAGCTTGGAGGTTTGTAATATATCCACGGGTTTTTCTTTATTATTGTTATTATTATTATTATTATTTTTTTTTTTTGTGATTTGAGAATGTTTGAATATTTATTTATGTTTATGCCTATATTTATATTTATTGAGGAGTGCGTTGATTCTAGCGCTACAATGTTAACCTAATTATAAACTTTGCTTTTAATTCAATTTTTTATTGTTTAATTTTTATTAAGTTGATTATTTTATGAGTGTTTAATGTTTCTAAATAATTGATCACTATTTTAATGGTTAGGAGGCCGTCATGAATTTGGGAAAGGGATTTAGGTGCTAGATCATGCATAGAGTGACATTACTTAATATACTAAAAGGATGTGAAATCTTACTATTTAATGAATAGTAATTACACAGTAAATTTACGTTTCTGCTCTCCAAAACAGGGGCTTTTCTTGGACCAGCACAGTAAAATGCCCATTTTACCCCTTTTCTGCCACTGTTCATTGTACAGTGAATTTACTATTCATTGTACAGTACAGTACTTCACTATTCATTGTACAGTGAATTTACTGTTAATTATACAGTACTGTACAGTGAATTTACGTTTTTTGCTGCTTCATCAGTGAATAGTTTTTTTTTTTGTTTTGTTATGCTTTTTTTTTTTTTGTTTTTACTTTTGCTACTTTGCTACAGTAAAAGGATGCAATATTTCACTGTTTAATGAACATTGATTTTTTTTTTTAATTTTTGTTGCTTTTGCTGTATAGTTTTTTTTTTTTTTTTTTTACTTTTTTTGCTACAGTAATGCACAGTAGCTATTTTTCTACATTAAACTACCGATTTTACACCTATCCTATATGTTGATTGTGGCTTATCTAACTAAAAGAATGTAATATTTCACTGTTCAGTAAATAGTGATTTTTGTTGTTGTTGTTGTTGTTGTTTTTTTTTTTTTTTTTTTGCTGCTTTGCTACAGTAAATGTAATATTTCATTGTTTAATGAACAATGATTTTTGTTTTTATTTTTATTTTTATTTTTGTTGCTTTTGCTATACAGTTTTTTTTCTTGCTACAATAATGCACAGTAGTTGCTTTTTCTACATTAAACTACCGATTTTGCTCCTATCATATATTCTGATTTTGGCTTATCTACAGTGAAAGGACGGTTTTATTTTCACATATTTTACTGTTTTGTTTACAGTGCAGAGACTTTTTTACCGCTATAATTTCGTTGGTTTTCTTTCATCTATAGTGAGTTGACATTTTTACCCCTATTATGCAGAAATTGTTGGCTGCCCACACAGTATAATTACCGTTTTACGCCTCTTTTTTAATTCATTTTCTTTTTCCTACAGTGTGTTGCCGGTTTTACCTATATTTAGAGTTTGTTTTTTTTTTTTTCCTAATATTATTTTTACTTTTTTTTTTTACTCTAAATTTTAAACATTAGATTCTGATATATTATTGCATTGTGTTTTTGCTCACTTTGCCTTTTTTTTTTTATTTTTTAACGATTTTTTACTTTAAATTTTTTATCTTTATTTCGGATTTTTTTTTCTGGGTTTTTTTTTGTGTGCGTCGTTTTTGTTTCTTTTGTTCTATTTTTTAAAGACCCCCTTTTTTTTTAGGGATTCCGCATGCAATTTTTTTTTCTTTTTTGTTTGTTTTGTTTTATATTTTAAAAATCATTTTTTAAAGTTTTTGCATGTATATAACCTGATAAATTTTTTTTATTTTTTTTAAATAGTAAAAAAAGGAGAAAATGTGATATATATTTTATTTTGTTATAATTTCTTTGTTAGGGTTAGTTTTTTTTTTATTCTTTTGAGTTTAAAGATTTTTGTTCTTTTTTTTTGTTTTTTGCTTTATTTTTGTTTTAATTTTTTTTTCTTTAAATGAGTATGACTACAGAAATTTTTTTCTTTTTTACTTTTGTTTTTATTTTTATTATTATTAGTACTATTGTTATTTTGATTTTGTATCTTCACTGTTGGGAGAAATTTTGAGAAGAATTATACTTATTATAATTATAATATTTATCTTAATCAACTATTTTTATAATATAATACTCAGTTTTTTTATTTTTTTTTCTTCCTTCCCCGTGCAATGCATGGGTATTAAACTCGTAATTACTAGTTAGATAGGAATATGTACTTGCTAGATTCGTGTAGTCACTAGAGGAAAACCAAAGCTTAATGAATCCTTATTAATTGGTACTCATATGAATATAATGTATCTATTAATGGACTCAACTACTGGGAAAGACTTGTTAAAAAACTTGTTGCTTGTTTATCTTCGTGTGTGCTCGCAAGTGAACGAATCACCACAAGTAATAAAGTGACAAAATGTCGAGTATCATCTCACAGAGATTGAAATTAAGAAAGCTAACTAAGTACCACAATTACAATGATTCAATTTCATCTAAGATATCAAAATTAAAGGGAATTGAAACAAGCAACTAAATTAAGCAATTAAATTAAACTACGATTAAGCAAAATAAAAGCAATCGAAAATATGGATCGAAGGGAATTCGGTGGTGTGTAAGGCTAGGGGGTTTTGATTTCACTTGACTTAACTTTGCTCATCCAATTCAAGACTTGTTAATCGAATTCATTCAAATAATTAATCGTAGGTGACAAATTTTAATTTCACTCCCTCTCCCGAGTGCCGAGTCAAATAATATACAAAATTTAATCGAATTAATATCCCTATTAACACAACTAATTAAGCACTCATTACGCAATCCTACTCTAGTGATTACCCAAGTCATATTAGCCTCCCGAACTTAATATTACTATGGGTTGTGTTTCTGAATTCCCAACATATGAAATTTACTCTCCCGAGCTCAATTTCACACATTTAAAAACTCTAATTTAATGGTAAATAAAATTAGAAAAAAAAAAAAGCATAGAGAAACACAAATAATTCGGAATGGGATTCAATCAACAAGCACTAAATTTATCATAACAAAGTCATCATCAAGCTACATTATATCCCCTATCTTAGAAAGTTTAGCAAGACATCAAAGTTCTCAAATCCATAACCAAATTTGAAACAAACGTCAAACCCATATTCAAACACGAAATCAAAGAGTAAATGCAAGTTCAAGAGCTACAAATAGAGAAAAGAGTAGAAAGAAGAAGAACTAGTTGAAGAACAAGCTCCCAAGTCTTCAATCTCCTTAAATCTCCAAGAAAAGCCCTCAATACCTAGAAGTTTTCTCTCTTTTTTCGTCTGAGGTTTTTGGGTCTCCAAAAAACTCCTTCTTTTTCACACACAACTCCTCTTTAGAGTTCGTGGGGGCTTCAGACCGAAAGAAGGGCGGGCGCGCCTTGCGTGCGAGAGCACTCTTGAAAGCTCACGGCCGCGAGCTTGGAATTCGAGGGGTGTGCCTAGTGCGCACAGGCGCTCGCTATAGTGTGTGGAGCACCCTGGTGGGGCGTGTGCCCCCTTCTGACTTGGTCAAGTAGGCATGTGGGTGCGTGCCCTTAAAGGCATTTTCGCGCCTCTGCTGTGGGCTAAAAACTTGATTTTCATCTCTTTTTCTTCCAAGTGATCCAATTTTTCTTTGCTTATCTGAAACACTCACAAATAGATTAAACCAACCTAAAACTTGAAGATTTTGCAAATTATCCAATTTTAGGACATTAAATAAGTGAGTAAAAGCTCACTTGTCAAACTTGTAGATAGATTGGAGAAATTCTGACTATCACTTAACTAGGCAACTAGATTAAGGAGAAAAATGATAGCTTAGTGGATTGATTCGGTGAAATAAGGGAATCACTCAAATAACACACACAAATATATATAACTGATAATAAACTAAAAGAAAATTTCAAAAGATATTAAGGTGATAGAACTTGGGGTACCTCTAGAGAAGCGCTTGATTTAATGTCTCTAGCTAGACTTGGCTTTGGCTCTCTTTAATTTGGATCTGCAAGCGAGATTTTCTCCACATTCGATTCCTCGCCTCCGAAATAGTGCTTCAACCTTTGACCATTGACACGGAAAGTGCGCCATCATCTCCCGAGAGCTCAATGGTGCCAAAAGGAAACACTTGCTTGATCTTAAAGGGTCCCGACCATCTCAACTTCAACTTCCCAGGAAATAGCTTCGAGCTGGACTTAAAGAACAAAGCTTGTTGGCCGGGAACAAACTCTCGCCTTAAAATTTGCTTGTCGTGCCACCTTTTTGTACGCTTCTTGTAAAGTCTTACACTTCCATAAGCTTCATTCCAGAACTCTTCCAACTCATTAAGTTGAAGCAAATGCTGCTCTCCGGATGTCTTGAGGTCAAAATTGAGCTTCTTAATAGCCCAAAAAGCTCTATGCTCCAACTCTATTGGAAGATGACAAGCCTTGCCAAACACTAACCAGTATCGTGACATTCCAATTGGCATTTTGAAAGCCGTTCGATAGGCCCACAAGGCATCATCTAATTTCACCAACCAATCCTTCTGGTTAGTGTGTACAGTCTTCTCAAGAATTTGCTTGACTTCCTAGTTTGAGACTCCAGCTTGTCCATTTGTTTGAGGATGGTATGCAAGGGCCACCTTGTGTCGGACTCCATACTTGGTGAGAAGAGCATTGAACACCTTGTTGCAAAAATGAGTCCCCTCATCACTAAGTATTGCTCGAGGAGTACCAAAACTAGTGAAGATGTTCTTGTGCAAGAATTTCAATACTACCCGAGCATCATTATTAGTTGGAGTAGCCATGGCTTCCACCCACATAGAGACATAGTCCACCGTTAAAAGAATGTATGTTTGGCCAAAAGAGGGAGGAAAAGGTCCTATGAAGTCGATTTTCCAAACATCAAAAATTTTCACCTCCAAAATGATAGTTAAAGGCAACTCATGACGCCTTGAGATGTTTCCCACTCGTTGGCATTGATCACAAGTCTTAACAAAAGAATGACTATGCCGAAAAAGTGTAGGCCAATAAAAACTGGATTGAAGTGCCTTTATGGCAGTTCAAGTAGCTCCAAAGTGTCCTCCATAGAGAGAAGAGTGGCAATGGTGGAGAATGTCATGAACTTCTTCTTCGGGAATGCATATCTGGATAACTTAATCGGAGCATATCTTGAACAAGATTGGATCATCTCAAAGATAGCTTCTCATATCATGGAGAAATTTCTTCTTTTGATGGTATGACAAGTCTGGAGGTATTACTTTACAAGCAAAATAATTGACAAAATCGGCATACCAAGGAAGCTTCACCTCAACCTCAAGAGGTTGTTCATCCGGAAATACCTCTTGAATGCAAGTACTGTCACCTACTTCTATTTACAAGCAAAATAATTGACAAAATCGGCATACCAAGGAAGCTTCGCCTCAACCTCAAGAGGTTGTTCATCCAGAAATACCTCTTGAATGCAAGTACTGTCACCTACTTCTATTTGCTCAAGTCTTGAGAGATGATCCGCCATGACATTTTCACTCCCTTTCTTATCCAAAGTCTCCAAATCAAACTCTTAAAGGAAAAGAATCCACCAGATTAGATGAGGTTTGGCATCCTTCTTGGTAAACAAGTAACAAATTGCCGTATGGTCTGTGTTGACAATCACTTTGTACCCAATGATATATGAACGAAACTTGTCACAAGCAAATACTAGCGCCAACATCTCTTTTTCAGTAGTGGTGTAGTTTAATTGCGCATCATTGAAAGTTTGACTCGCATAATAAATAGCCCGGAAAACCTTGTCTACTCCTTTTCCCGAGGTTTAGGAGCTTCAACTTCTTTTCTACTCCTTAAAGTGATAGCCTTGCAATGGTCTTTAGGATTAGTCTCTGTGTCACTTGGAAACTTGCCGGATGATTGGCCTTTTATGAAGTGTGCAAGTTGCCCAATTTGAATTTCCAAAGACTTCATAGTTGCCCCCATGTTACTATAATGTGTCTCTATATTATCAAGTCTCGCATCGTCTTTGTTAAATCTTCTTTTCTTCTCAACAATAAAAGTACTCAAGAGGTCTTCCAATGATGGCTTCTTCTCAGCAATTGGTTGTTGAAATCCCGGTGGTGGTTGTAGAGCATTTCTAGGGTTACCATAAGAGAAGTTCTCATAGTTGTGAAGTCCCGGATGGTAGTGAGTAGGCAAATTGTTGGGGCGGTAATTATAGTTCCGGTTGTTCACAAAGTTAACTTACTCTTGATCAATTCCATCACCAACATAAGAAGTATTAGAAACCATCGCTGATTCTTGACTTGATGAAGCTTATTTAGTAGTCAATGCTAAAATTTGATTAGACAAGGCCGAAACTTGTGCCACAAGAGAAACCAACGGGTCTCCTTCGTACATTTTGGCAACTTTCTTTGTTGAGGATCTTTCATTAGGCCATTGAGAGTTGTTAGATGCCATCTTTTTCAAAATTTGTTGAGCTTCCTCAGCGGTTTTTGACAAGAAAGTACCACTAGCTACCGTATCAACAATGGTTCTTGTTTGGCTATTCAACCCATTGTAGAATAATTGGATTTGAAACCAATCTTGATACCCATGTTGTGGACACCTCTGAATGAGGTCCTTGAACTACTCCCATGCTTCATAAAAAGGCTCGAAATCCAGTTGCCTAAATTGAGCAATTTCTCCACGCAATTGAGACGTCTTCGATGGTGGAAAGAACTTGATGAGGAATCGTTGAGCCAAGTCTTCCCAAGTGGTGATACTTCTGCTTTGCACCGATTGTAACCAACCCCTCACTCGATCCCTAAGAGAGAACGAGAACAAGTGCAAGCGAATGGCATCCTCCGAAACACCATTCATCTTCACAGTATCACAAATTTCCAAGAAAGTCCCCAAATGAACATTCGGGTCCTCATGTGATAATCCCCCATATTGATTTTGTTGTACCATGTTGATAAGAGCCGGCTTCAACTCGAAGTTGTTAGCATTGATGGCTTACCTTTGGATTCCTGAATAGTTGTCATTCATGACGGGTTTGAAATAGTCCCTCAAAGCTCATTGTTGATTATTATTGTTCTCCCGATCACCCATAACTTGAGCCTCGTTATACTTCTTTCGCTTCCTTATCTTCCGAAGAGTTTTTTTGATTTCAGGATCAAGTGGCACTAGATTGGGATTTTGAGCGCTTCGCATGAATTGTCACGAACACAAATTTAATAAGCTTAAAATGATCAAAATAAAAGAAATGCCTAAATTAAAACCAAATCACTTGGTTTTAATATTAGCTAGAATTAATAAAATTTTCAATCCCCGGCAACGGCACCAAAAATATGTTGCGTGTTTATCATCATGTGTGCTCGTCAGTGAACGAATTGCCACAAGTAATGAAGTAATAAAATGTCGAGTATCATCCTACAGAGATTGAAATTAAGAAAAATAACTAAGTAGCACAATTATAATGACTCAATTTTATCTAAGCTATCAAAATTAAAGGGAATTGAAACAAGCAACTAAATTAAGCAATTAAATTAAACAAAGATTAAGCAAAATAAAAGCAATCGAAAATATGGATTGAAGGGAACTCGATGGTGTGTAAGGCTAGGCGGTTTTGATTTCACTTGACTTAACTTTGCTTATCCAATTCAAGGCTTGTTAATCGAATTCATTCAAATAATTAATCGTAGGCGACAAGTTTTAATTTCACTCCCTCTCCCGAGTGCCGAGTAAAACAATATGCAAAATTTAATCAAATTAATATCCCTAT
This sequence comes from Ficus microcarpa, assembly GCA_025413485.1. Lineage (NCBI taxonomy): Eukaryota > Viridiplantae > Streptophyta > Magnoliopsida > Rosales > Moraceae > Ficus > Ficus microcarpa. The sequence goes on along the minus strand of CM046387.1, from coordinate 177,961 downwards.
TAACACAACTAATTAAGCACTAATTAAGCAACCATACTTTAGTGATTACCCAAGTCATATTAGCCCCCCAAACTTAATATTACTATGGGTTGTGTTTCCCAGTTCTCAACATATGAAATTTACTCACCCGAGCTCAATTTCACACATCTAAAAACTCTAATTTAATGGTAAATAAAATTAGAAAAAAAAAAGCATAGAGAAACACAAACAATTCGGAATGGGATTCAATCAACAAGCACTAAATTTATCATAACAAAGTCATCATCAAGTTACATCATACCCCCTGGCTTAGAAAGTTTAGCTTGACATTAAAGTTCTCAAATCCATAACCAA
>CM046387.1:150589-177528 GCA_025413485.1 Ficus microcarpa | reverse complement strand
TTGAGCTTAATTTTGGGATTTACGTGTCGCAGTTTTGTCGAATTCTATCTCAGAAGGGTTTAGATCTTTTCCTTGTGAGCGAAAATGACGTCGCTTAGCAGAGAACTCGTGTTTCTCATACTTCAATTTCTTGACGAAGAGAAATTCAAAGAGACTGTTCACAAGTATGCTCAAATTTTCTCTTGAAATGTTCTTCCTTTTCTGCTTTTTCAGCCTTTTCTGTGTTTCATTATTTTGGGTGGTTTTTGTTTGTTTGTTTGTTTGTTTTTTTTTTTTTTTTCCCTAACACTGAAGCAATTTTTGATGGTGATGATTTGTTTGGGGTGGAAAGGTTGGAGCAAGAATCTGGGTTTTTCTTCAACATGAGGTATTTTGAGGATATGGTGACAAGTGGCGAGTGGGAAGAGGTAGAGAAGTATCTATCTGGTTTCACAAAGGTTGATGATAATAGATACTCGATGAAGATCTTTTTTGAGATTCGCAAGCAGAAGTATCTTGAAGCTTTAGACATGTAGGTGTCTTCAGGTTTATCCAATCAAAATTAAGGAATTTCCGTTTTCGCTTTGAAAATTTGCTGAAGTATGTTGTTGTTAAGTATATTCGGGCTGTTTTCTAAATATGGTATGAAATAATTGTAGGCGGGATCGAGCTAAAGCCGTTGAAATATTAGTCAAGGACTTGAAAGTGTTTGCTGCATTCAATGAGGAGCTTTTTAAGGAAATCACACAGCTATTGACTCTGGAGAACTTTAGGTATGACAAAAAACTTCTTTTCTCTGGTTGTTTTTTAGTGCTCGATTCTTCTGTAGGTTAAGTTTGCATATTTCGACTCATTTATTGTAACGGTCATCATCAATGTATAGGGATAATGAACAGCTATCCAAATACGGAGATACGAAGTCTGCTAGGGGTATTATGCTTGCAGAGCTCAAAAAGTTGATTGAAGCTAACCCATTATTTCGCGACAAACTTCAATTTCCGACCTTGAAGAACTCGAGACTGCGCACTCTAATTAATCAGAGGTCTTTGAGAAGTTACTCTCTTTTGTGCCTTATACTTTGTTTTTGTTCTTGCTTTTAGTGTTAAGCTTTTATTTTTTTTGCCTTTCCACAGTTTAAACTGGCAGCATCAGCTTTGCAAGAATCCAAGGTCTAACCCTGACATTAAGACCCTCTTTGTAGACCACAGTTGTGGACAGCCTAATGGTGCCAGGGCTCCATCCCCTGTCACTAATCCCTTAATGGGAGCTGTTCCAAAGCCAGCAGGTTTTCCACCGCTGGGTGCTCATGGTGTAAGTGACGGAAAAAGAAATACGGTTGTTACTTTATATTTTTCTTCAATAGCTGAGGTTAAGGGCGCGTTTGTTTTGTAGGTTTAGTCTATTTCATTTTTATTTCAAAATGAAAATAGCATTTGGCAACCACATTCCAAGCTGAAATTTCATTTTCATTTCAGAATCAAAATGAAAATGAGGCTCATATTTTGGATTTAGCCCCCCCCCCCCCCTCTCATTTTAGCATTTTCATTTTCATTTCAAACCTATTTTACACATTACCGTTTCGGTTTCGAGAGTTTCTCTCTCTTCAACTCAAGTTTTAAATGTCATAACTTTTTCATTTCATCTCCAATTAATACGATTTTTTTTTGCAATGTGTTCATAATGAAGAGATGAACAAAATGCAGATCCATATGCAGTATTAAAATATGCTAAGATTTATTAGAAATGTTAGAAAATCATTTCTTCAAATGACTGTTTTCAACGTCTATGCAAATACCATTTCAGCAATAATTCCCTTTTTCAGAATAACAATTTAATTGCACATCCAACCTCCATTTCAGAACCAAACTAATATAACTTCTCATTTCATGAGAAAAACGATTTCTCATTCAGAAATGAACTAAATGAAACTTATGAAACAAATGAACCCTAAATTTCTAGAAGCTTGACTCATTTCCATACATTGTTGACAAGCCATTTCAGCCTGCTCCAGCTGCTCTTCCCGACAACTATTGCTGGGTGGATGGCAAATCCTTCTCCTGTTCCTCATCCTTCTGCTTCTGCTGGGCCTATTGGTTTGGCTGCCACTAACAATGCTGGTAGTGTTGAGCTCTATTGCTAAATTTAGATTCTCTTTGTGCACATTTTCCCTTTTTAACCTGTAACTTTCTAGTCTTCTCTTTTCTTCCTTATAGAAGCTTATTTTTGTGTCAATATATATTTGGTTAGTTCCCTTTTGGCATAAAAGAAGGGGAAAAAACATGTGGTGAATGAAGTGTTTTTCCTTTGTTTCACCATTTAATTATTAAAAATGTTGATTATCTGGTTCCTTATTATTTTATTTTATGTTTTGCATTGATTTTCTTTTCATGCGAATTGATTTTTCTTTCCATTTACATTCTGCTTTCTACGATATCAGCCATCTTGAAGCGCCCTAGAACTCCTCCTAGCAATAACGCTGCTTTGGATTATCAAACTGCAGATTCTGAACATGTGCTAAAGAGATCCAGACCATTTGGAATATCTGATGAAGTACAAGTCCAATCCATCTGTTTATCCGTATATCATTGATTTACTTCGGGATATGATGTATATCTAATGTGAAGCTTTGTTTATCTCATTTTGAGTTTCGTTTTTGCTGAGCTAAAGAGACTAATAGTTGTTACAATTAACAAGCTAAAGATAATTTTTTCTCAGTGATTTTTAGGTTCCCTCATCTCTGGTTTTGACATGTAAAATTAATTGATTCTATCATTGTAGATATATATCTCTTTTCCACAATGTTTGCTTAGTATTCCTGAGAAAGGCTACTGCCTAGGTATATGCCAATTCTTATGAAGCCTAGCATCTCTCTGTTCCCTTTACTAAAAAGAAATGGCCATGTGTATGTCTTATTATCTATATGTTTGGTCCCACACTTATATGGTTCCTATCGTGGCAAAGTTTACTTCATGTTTGGAATCTATATCATGTATTTTATGTAATTGTTCCTCCATTGACATGATTTCTAACAGGCCAATAATCTAGCAGTAAATCTTTTGCCTGTTCCATACGCTAGTCAGAGCCATGGCCAGAGTTCCTACTCTTCTGATGACTTGCCCAGGTCTGTTGTTATGACTTTAAATCTGGGTTCGGCTGTGAAGAGCATGGATTTCCATCCGGCACAGCAAATTCTACTTCTTGGTAAGCCCTTGACATGTGACTCTTTCTTTCAAAATTTTTTTCCTTGATAATAATTATATTCAATCCCTTTTCCATATTGGACTTTTGCTGGCTGTTGTATTATTTTGCTTAACGTGCATCTGTTATTATAGTTGGAACAAACATGGGCGATGTCATGGTCTATGAGCTACTAAGCCATGAACGGGTTGCTGTAAGGAATTTCAAGGTCTGGGACCTCGGAGCATGTTCAATGCCTCTGCAGGTTGACTTGTAACACTAGTTATTAGTTGATTCGAAGTATCAAGTACATTCTTCTTGGAGTTTCTGTATTTTTTTGGTAACATTGCCTTTGATTCTCTGCTAGACATCCCTGGCCAATGATTATTCGGCATCGGTCAACCGTGTGATGTGGAGCCCTGATGGAAACCTTTTTGGTATTTCTAGTTGTTTGGTTGATTTATTGTACTGCTTAAGTATATATTTCGGTATAAGCCACCTAAGGATCGAACATTTCAAAATAGTAGCTTATGCAAAATGAAAAATGGGCTTTAAACTGAGTTTTATATTTATCTTCTCTAATTCAGGTGTTGCATACTCCAAGCACATTGTGCACTTATACTCCTACCAGGGCAGTGATGAGATACTACGAAATCACCTAGAGGTTTGTGCCATCAAACTCTTTTAGTCATCTTTACTAGCTATTTGATCAAATCTATCTCCACATCTTTTTATTTTATCAAGGGTAGTGCTAGGGACACCAACTTCAATCTCAATTTTTGAGTACCAACTCACTTGGCAGTGAGTTGTCATGCAATCTTTAAATTTTTAAGACTTGCCAACAAAAGAATGACGATTCACATGCCACATAGGTTGGAGAGTTGTTGTCCGTAGCATTTTTCTTTTGTTTATTATTGCTTAAAATAATGTATAAGTAATGCTTTAATTTTCTACTTTTGTTTTGGGTAATGAATAACTCAAGCACCGTTGTCAATTTCACTCTTCTAGATTGAGGCTCACGTTGGCAGTGTAAATGATCTTGCTTTTTCATATCCGAGCAAGCAGCTATGTGTTGTCACTTGTGGAGACGACAGGGTCATTAAGGTTTGTGCTACTATTATAGCCATGTTTACTTTGGGCAGGATGTTGTTTTAAATGTCAAGATTATGCAGGTGTGGGATGCCGCAACTGGGGCTAAGCAGTATACTTTTGAAGGCCATGAAGCACCGGTCTATTCCGTGTGTCCACATCACAAGGAAAATATTCAGGTAATATTGTTTTCGTTTTGTCATATTTGATTATGTGTCATTATAACTGAAGCTTTTTTTGTTCTTTTCTTCCTTTATTGATATTTATTTATTTATTTTTATTTTTGTTTTTATCTATTTGGTACTTAAGATGAAATGAACTAAATTTACGCCTTAAGGTAGTTTTTTCAGAAATATTTTTATTGAAAAAACCCATCTTCATTGGTTTTTCACAGTATTACAAATTTATACTTTATTCAAAGTGTGTCCATCTTTTTTCTCCACAATCTTGGTTTTCCAAAAGCTGCTTGCAATTAGTCAATCAAATAAGAAATTTAGATATTTGTGGAGAATTGGCAAAATCTACGATAGCTGATTGGCTTAAGAATCATCTTTTCTCAGTTTATCTTCTCAACGGCAACTGATGGGAAAATAAAGGCATGGTTATATGATAACATGGGTTCAAGAGTTGACTATGATGCGCCGGGCTATTCATCTACCACTATGGCATACAGTGCTGATGGAACCAGGTTAATATGATAATGTCTACACATGAATCTTCTGACATTTTTTTCCCTAGTAAAATGAGGTTGAGTTTTTCTGTTCTATGACTGTTATATTTATTTTACTTGTGGCCAACTTATAGGTTGTTCTCATGTGGGACAAATAAGGAAGGCGATTCATACTTGGTCGAATGGAATGAAAGCGAAGGAGCTGTCAAGCGTACGTATAATGGCCTTGGGAAGAGATCTGGGGGGATTGTACAATTTGATACTACTAAAAATAGGTTCTTGGCTGCTGGAGATGAATTCATGGTCAAATTCTGGGACATGGATAATGTGAACCTATTGACGAGTTTTGATGCTGATGGTGGTTTGCCGGTACATTTCAATTATATTTTTATAATTTAAAATAACACATGTATGCACCTCCTTTTTTACAGACAAATAAATACTTGTATTGTGTACCCATATGCACATACAGACATTAGCAAAACTGAAATTGTTAAAAACTTAAAAACCTTTTAGTATTGACATTTATTTATTTATTTAGCATGAGCCAACCCCATGTTCGATGGCTTCCCACCCCCTCTCAACTAATTAACTTGACCATTCTCCTATGCCCCATCGTTTTCAACAGTTCTTCACACCCCCCCCCCCCCCCAAAAAAAAAAAAAAAAAAAAAGAGAACACCTAATCTTATTGTTTACGATGTTGTATACTTATAATACATTGAATGTATGCATACATAATTTTGGATTTTTATGTCTTCCTTGTCTGCGCTTAATTCTTGTTCTTATTTCTTGTGACAACTAATTATTATGGTCTGATAAACATGCAGGCTTCTCCTTGTATCAGATTTAACAAGGAAGGAATACTGTTGGCAGTATCAACAAATGAAAATGGTGTTAAAATTCTAGCAAATTCTGATGGAATTAGGCTGTTACGAGAAAATCGTACATTTGATGCATCTAGAGTTGCTTCGGCAGCTGTAGTGAAGGTAGAGATTTCATTTGATAGATCCTTTTAAAATGCCTACTACATTCCAATCAATGATGGATATTTTTAAGCTGATGATTCTTGTCACCTTCAAGGATTTGATTTTGACTTCTTAAATGTATTATTATCTCTATGCAGGCTCCTGCAATTGGCTCGTTTGGTACTGCCAACATTTCTGTTGGAACTGGCGTTGGAGATCGAACACCACCTGTAGCGGCAATGGTTGGACTGGTGAGTATTAGCATGTTTGATAGGTGGGCAGATCACTTCTATTACATGACTATTTTCTTAGTAAATCACTGCTATTATGTAATGTAATTGTTTGTTTACGTGAGATTACATTCTGTTAGACGAACTTAAAAGAAGTAGAAATCAAGTATCTTAGTAATTGGACTCTGTTTTTTCTATCTGTTCTGTGTTTGTATAGAACAATGATAGTCGGAGCCTGGTTGATGTGAAGCCTAGAATTGCAGATGAGCAGCTAGATAAATCTAGGATCCCAAAACAGACAGATATCAATGAACCATCACAATGCCGCTCGCTGAGACTTCCTGATAATTTGACAGCAATGAGGGTACTGATCATTTACATCATTTTCTGCTACATTTGATATATTTCTCTATTTATTGTTGTGTTATTGCATCCCTTTATTATTTGTGAATCGGATTATTTTTTTCTATAATAAAAAAAATTGGTTTTTTTTTTCAGTTTGTGCCTTGTATATGTACTTTTATCATTGTTGTGGTTTTGTTTGGGAACCTAAGGTAAACTGGAGATTGTTGTCCAGGCTAATGAATTTGGTAAATTTTCAGGTTTCTAGATTAATTTATACAAATTCAGGAACGGCCATATTGGCATTAGCGTCTAATGCGGTACACAAGCTCTGGAAATGGCAGAGAAATGAGAGAAATGCTTCTGGAAAGGTATTAGGACACTCATATTATATTTGTTCTATTTTTTCATTTGTCGGCTTTAAGCCTACCACTGACAGAACTTCATTCTTCATAGGCCACTACCAGTGTTCAACCTCAATTATGGCAGCCTCCCAGTGGGATATTAATGACTAACGATATTAGCGATACAAATCCTGAGGAAGCCGTTCCATGCTTTGCACTCTCAAAAAACGATTCATATGTTATGTCTGCTTCCGGGGGGAAAATCTCCTTATTCAACATGATGACGTTTAAGGTAGTAGATGGCGTCCTCTTTTACTTGTTGGACAAGTCATTGTTGTTTCTGGCTTTCAGCATTTTATTTGCATGTAATCCGTTTCTTTAAATTATTAAAGCCAAAATAAATATATAATTGCAGTTTTTAAGCAGTTTTTAGATTATGAAAATATTTACCAGGAGTTTTTGAAGATGTCTTATATTGTAAATTGATTTTATTGGTGAATGTGTGTGTGTGTGTGTGTGTATTTTGGAGGAATTTATTGTTGTGCTGCATTTGTTGCAGACAATGACAACATTCATGGCCCCACCACCAGCAGCCACATTTCTGGCATTTCATCCTCAAGACAACAATATCATTGCCATAGGCATGGAGGATTCTACTATCCAAATTTATAACGTTCGCGTTGATGAGGTCTTGCACTGTTTAATTGAACCATTTAACTTTTGAGTTACTTGTTGTAGATTGCAGTAAAAGTAGTGGAGTTTTAACAATTAAAATACTCATTATTCACAGGTGAAAACCAAGCTAAAAGGTCATCAGAAGAGGATAACAGGTCTTGCCTTCTCTCACTCTCTGAACGTACTTGTATCTTCGGGTGCCGACTCCCAGGTAAGAAATATGACTTTGTGTGTCTAAAAGTGTATTTGATGTTTCATATAGGCGATGAAATTCTGATTAATGGAAGAACATATTAGGGAAAACAAAAAAAAACGTAAGGATTTTATAATCAACCCAAGAAGATAACTGATATCGATGGAGTATAGTTGACAATCTTGATTTACAATATTTTCTGTTTGCAGCCTGTTAGTCTGTTTTTTCATTTATTCATGTTGAAATCATTTCACCAACGAACCTTAAATTGTTAATAAATATATGTGATCATACCGCAATAAGTCAAACGTATCTTCCTTTCTCTTCTCGACAGCTGTCTGTTTGGAGCACAGATGGTTGGGAGAGGCAGGCAAGTAAATTCTTGCAGCCTCAACCTGGGAGAACATTGGCTCCTGTTGCAGATACCCGAGTTCAATTTCACCAAGATCAGATACATCTATTGGCAATTCATGAAAGTCAGATAGCTATTTATGAAGCACCAAAGCTCGAATGCCTTAAGCAGGTGCACCTGCCTTTCTTGTATAATAATTTTATGTATTGAAGCTTCTTATATCTATATTTATGTTTATCATGCGGATGTTTTAATTGGATTCAATTATTGCATTTGATGTTTTGTAATTCCATATTGGAAAACAAACATTGATATTTAAATACTGTACCATTCTTGCTAATAATTGTTTTCAGGTTGTTACTTGGGATTAAGTACTAACCTTGTTCGAGTTGTGTTTTTCTTATAGTGGTTCCCTCGAGAAGCTACTGGTCCAATCACCCATGCTACGTATTCTTGTGATAGCCAGTCTATATATGTCAGCTTTGAAGATGGAAGTGTGAATGTACTAACTGCTACAGGGCTCAGAGTGAGATGTCGTATTAGTCCAATGGCATATCTAACTCATAATCCAAGGTTGACTTCTTGTGAAACTATAACCAGGACAGAATAGATGCAGTCTTTTGTAACCATCTCCCTTTTGCATTGCGTTTGACGTATTTGTTGTAATTTTTACAGCTTGAGGGTTTATCCTCTTGTTATTGCGGCACATCCATCCGAACCCACTCAGTTTGCACTAGGGCTCACGGATGGTGGAGTCCACGTACTTGAGCCATTAGAGTCGGAAGGAAAATGGGGCACGATCAATCCCACCGAAAACGGTGCAGGACCTAGCACCGCTGCAGGAGCAGCTGGCTCAGAACAACCTCAAAGGTGACGTTAAAATGTGCAAGCCTTTCACCAAGGACCTCGAGTATGTGTTTATTCCATATGATACCTTTCCCTGGTCCCAACATATTTTTAGTTCCAGGGGCGGAGCTGCAGAAAATTAGGTTTTATAGTCTTAGATACTCGAATTAACCAAGTAGAGTTTAAGTGGGGCACCAAATGAGTTCATGGTGACGCTTGTGGCCGCTAGTCTGCGTCATTTAGCACGTTGGACAAGTATGGATTTGCTGCTGTAAATTTAGAGACAAAAGGAACGCTAAAACACATGGAAGGTTAGGCTCTCCTGACAATAGGGAAATTTCGTTAAAGATAAAATTAAATTAAACAGTTTGCAGTAATTGGGCCTTCCATCTTATCCTCCTTTTTAATTATTTCAGTATTGCTGAAATTTTTCTATTGTAATTTGTGAACAGTGTTTCTTTGTTCTCTAATTACTAGGGGCAAATTTTTTTTTTTTTTTTTTCTTTCAATTTTTTTTACGCTACACTCTGTAATCAACTTTCTGGTGTTTATCACAATAAAGTTGAGCTTTTGCATAGGTGCATAATTACTGCCCCACTAAATCTGTCTATATTTCTTGTTTGATCCTTCAAATTGCTCAATTTGCCAAATTCAGTAACACATCGAAGAGGGAGAAGGCATGATTTGGGTTTTTGTTTCAGGAGGTTGGTTGTGTCTAGAATGGTTTAGTTGAAAGTAAAGTAGGCAGAATATACATGTGTATATATATCTCTATCTATAATCTATAACTTTGTATACTTTGTTTTTATGTCTTTTTCCTTTTTCTGTTTTTGTTGAGTTGCTTATCTCATTTTTTGTTTTAGTTTTGGTTTTTACTTTTTTCTCCCGAAAATTTGTACATATTTATGGTTGATTCAAGAAATACTTTTCATTTTTTTAAGTTGACCCCATGTAAAATAACTTTTTCAAATGTCTCTAACATATTTTTTTCGTACAATTCTTTGAATTGTTATATTCCCTGTGAATCACTGGTTACTGTTAAATTCTCTGCGAGACCATAAACAAATTAAGAAAAGATATCGATTTATTCAAAAATTCAACATCTACCAATTCTTTTATGAAAAAAAATTAATATTCGTATATTTATTTATAAAAAAATCAATATATTAAATTCACACATGCAGAGCAAGTACCTAAAAACTCAGTGTATATATAAATGCTAGTAAAACAACTCTAATCTTAATTTTTAAGCAAGTACCCATGGGCATATGAGTTTTTTTTTTTTTTTTTTTAGTGTGTTTTGAAATATTGTTATATCAATTAATTACATGTATCAATAAAAATATAACATATGAGTTGGTATTCAAAAGGTTGATAATAGAGTTTGTGTCCCTAACAATACTCGTATATAGATTTATATTAATTTCTATTGGCCAAGCTATTTTGTATAGTATGACAAAAGTGGTCAGGGGTAGCTCACGTCTAATCTCATACTAATGAAAAGTGAGTTACATATAAAAAATAGGATTATTTTTATTGTTATATCAATTAATTACATCTATCAATAAAAATATAACATATGAGTTGGTATTCAAAAGGTTGATAATAGAGTTTGTGTCCCTAACAATACTCGTATATAGATTTATATTAATTTCTATTGGCCAAGCTATTTTGTATAGTATGACAAAAGTGGTCAGGGGTAGCTCATGTCTAATCTCATACTAATGAAAAGTGAGTTACATATAAAAAATAGGATTATTTTTATAGATGTCTAAATTAAAGATGTTTTGAAATATGTCCATTTTTCCTTTTATTACATATATGTCAAAATGTAAATATAAAGACAATGTTACCTTTATTAAAGAATTAAGAATTATCATATAAAGAATTTACGAAAAATAGGATAGAAGAAAAGGCTAAATATTAAAAAAAGGTAAAGTTTCTAATTTTTTTTTTATTTGTCGTGAAAAATATGTGAATATTCATAATGATCCAAAATAGGAATATTTTCTTAAAATTAGATTTCACGTTATTAAGAAAAAGCTAAAAAAAAGAAAAGAAAAGAAGGAATATCCAAAAAGAAAGTCTAATTAAACATTTGTCTTTTGCAAACGTACGACGTACTATTAGCAACGTGAATTTTTTATTTGTCGTGGTTTTTATTTTGAAAATTGTCTTTATAATTAAAAAATTTTGTATCTTAAATTAAAAAATTTGTCTTTCATATCATGAATCATTCTTTCTCATAAAGTTAGTTTTGATTTCTTGTCAACTAGCATATATAAATAGTAGTGTTTTTTGGTAAAGAATTCAATATCATTTGGTGTGTTACTCATCAATTTGTTTGATTGAGGAATACAAAGTATCCATTTGATTTATAGTAGAGTTTATAAATAAGTATTAGTTTTTTTTTTCCCACAAAGAATTCATCTTTCTTGTAATGAATTAGGCTTTATCACAAAGATAGTTTTCATTTTATTTCTACTAGTTTATATAAATAATAGTGTTTTTCGTAAAGAATTAGATATCATTTTTATCATTTTTGAATTTATTTGGTTGAGGCATAAATGATAACCATCTAATTTGTAGTTAAGTGGATTACATAAATAAATTAGTTTTTTCATAAAGAATTCATTGGATTTTTCAGAATTAATTCAAAATTCAAAAAAAAAAAAAAAAAGAGGGAAAAACTAATTTGCATTTATTAAAGGTAATTCTCATTTGTGAGCATAAAAAAAATTCATCTTTAAAGTTAAAAAAAAAAAGGAAAATATGAGATTATGCATAAATTAAATGCAATGAAGTCAATTATGGTAAATGGAAAAATATGTACTACAGATGTAAATTGCATAAGAAATAGACTTACATATAATATTATTTAAAAACAGACATATTTCAAAACAAGCCCTAAAATTGAACTTTTTATGTAATTATTTCTAAAAAATAAAAGATAATAGGGATGATAATCTTACTCACCTATCCACTTGTCCTTAGTGACCCATCTTAAATGAGGTGAACGCGCTAACATTTTACATTTATTTTTATATTTAGAATCTTGTAACATGAGATGTATTGTTGAAAAATGTTATATTGAAACCAACCGATTATCACAATAATATAGAATAAAAGTTATAAGTGGTGGCGAATATTAGACTATACTTATTAAAAATAAGTATGTAGTTATATATGAGTATAAAAGTTAAAAAATATATATATTTTTAACATGAAGCCTTGAATAGTGTATTTTTTAATTATATATTTATTTATATCATGAAAATAAAAATAACCAATCAGATAAATGGGTTACTCGGCTAATGAGATGCGGTGCAAATTGTTTTTTGTTGTTGTTGTTTTTTTTTGTTTTTTGTTTTTTTGGACAAGTTGACAAGAAGATCACTCTTATAACAAATCTGTCATGTTATCATTATTGATAGAGTCTATTTTTAGTGATAACGCTCTGTTGAAATATAAAAATATTCTTGAATTACTTCTTAATAACTTAAGCTTTTAAAATAAATCGGTAAACTGGCAAAATATCAGAGAGGTAAATAGATTTACTAGCATATAACCTAGTGGGTGCCACAATCTGTATTAGGGTGTGGTACCCTTTTTTCTAATTATTTTTTTTCAAGTTTTTCAATAAGGGTGTGGTTACTTTGACAGCTTAAAAATGTGAATTTTATTTTTGCGAGAAATCCTAGAAGTTAATTTCGTTTGGAAAATCCTTGTCACTCAGTTAAATCCGGATATATTGTTGTTCTAACTAACTAATTGAGTGATTCACTTATTAAAAGCTAAAAATATAACTTTCTACCAATCCCATCTTCAGTAAAGGATGACCTTTCTCCTCTCTCATACTTGAAGCGAAGGATCAAACCTCTCAAAGAAGTAACATACTACTTATAAATTGCCTAACCAAATATGTAAATATGTATATATAAAAATTTGTACGTTGAACGGTTAATATTTATTTCAAAACAATTGAAATTCAAAGTTATAATTGACATACATCCTAATGGCTTAAGCTTTTGGGATCATTTGATAAATTAACATAGTATTATAGCAGGAGATCCTAAATTTAAACTCTTGTGATTGCATTTTTTAAACTCTTTCAAATTTCTTTGTAAATCTAGCTTGCACGTGAGGTGAGGGAGAGTTTCTAAGCCCACATCCTAATAGATGGGTGGGTAAACTAACAAAAACAAAATCAAATAAAAAGAAAATACTCCGTTGAAATTGAAAGCTTTATTTGTCGAAGCCCACTAGGATCAGTGAACTTTGCCTTCTCGGGCAAATTCATCACCTCCATTTCTAATCTTCATAAATCCTAACATTCCTTTCAAACAAAATCATTCAGAAGTTCCGGAATCGCCGTACTTTGCCACAAGATCTAGCCATTCTATTAGATCCAAAACCTGTTGTTTCTCCAATATCAAAGACTGCATTTGAGCAGAGAAAACAATGGAAACCTTGGTACATAACAAGCCAGAAAGGGAAGATATACAACAAACTGTCGTTCCCTTGAAAACCCAACAAAACGTAAGCCTTCATCACACAAGATTTTCAAATGAAGTTGTAAGGCTCAAATCAGACTTCCTTGTGATCGACGAGAAAATGAAAAATTTAATGGAGAAACCCAAATGGTCACAAAGACCGATTATCAGGAACAATTCATATTATTCCATATAATTTCTATGTCAATACATGACAACTTGATCAAGTTAAAACAGAGTACCACCGGCTTATAAAGGCAATACGGTGGACTAATAACTATTTTCTTTACACTTACAAATGAACTGTTCTTTCCTATATATATTGACGAAAGGAAAACCACCAGTTTTACAACTAACCATGTAAAGGGACTTTTCTTTGGACTATTGAACTAACACCACTCAGTCTATCCACAGTAAAGCAATGCTAGGAACCTTCTAATTCCTTCTACGACCCGATTTTGTCTGCTTTCTTGTATTAGCCGGGGAAGATTGCTTTGAAGGTACCGGTAAGAGCGTTCCTCCTTTGATGCCATCTGAATCTGTCATGTCACCAAGTGTTTTTTGGGCTTCAATATAGACAGTAAGGTCCCTCATCTGAAAGCAGCATATAGTTCTATATCAAGAGTTACGGAAATTTTAAAATACCAACAAGTCAGTACACCTAAAAGTTCTGCAGTACCTGTTCTTCCAGATCAAGTATCTTTGCATCCCTCAGCTTTAGCTCAGCAGCTTCCCTAAACAGTAGAACGGGGAACTAGTTATGTGAGGAGGCAAAGAATTCAATTTGGCTAGGCTACAAGGATGCCATATCATATGCAATTGATAATCAATGGGGTCTCAGTTATTGCTAAAAAGGTTAAACGATAAGTTTTTTCTAAAGCATAAAGGACTGGAAGAAACACCAGATTGAGTTTCTACAACTATATGGCTCTGTAGTTCACATGTCAATTTCAGCAAGAACCATATTGCCTTAAGAGTATTAAGACTCTTGACCAAGAGACCATTCAAACATGGTCAAAAAGGACCATACCTTTCTTCAATTTCCTCGAATTTCTTGCGACAAATTTCTTGGTCTTTGATGAGAGTTCGATTTACCTAAGGTGACAAAAACAAGAACAAACGATAAGAAGATGATTGAAAAAGAAGTGCAGATAAGTTTGCGAATAAAAAAGAAGCCAAACCTAGGACAAAAATAAATTGAAGGAGATGTAAATTAAAGACTTACATCTGCAACAACGTTCCTTTCCTCTATACATTTTTGCAGTTTGTTTTGTATGTCCTGCATTTTGGAATTCACAGCTCCCTCGACTGCTTCAGTAATTGCGTTCTCCAGTTTACTTTTGGCTTCCGCAAGTAGAGATTCATAATACTAAAAAAAAAAAAAAAAGAATCGATGAATTCATCAAGGAAATTTATCAGAGGAGACACAGAGGAGGCTACAATGTCCTAATCCAAAAATCATATTAGTACAAAGGGTAAAACAAAATCTCCCGTGTCTAATTGGCCAGAGAAAGAAAAATTTTTTCTAACCATTTATCTCCCCAGATATAAGTTTCTTAAAAACTGACAGATTGTATATTTTTCTTAAATCGGATATCAACCTATATTTTTATTAGCGTAGCCACCAACAGAAGCTAGGGTGTTAGGTTGGTAATGAAGTACTTACTTGTCTTTGGGTCTCAAGCTGGCTAGCAAGAAGATTATTGTACTCATTCACAATCTGTTGTCAAGTATAATCCAAAGATCAGTGCATTCCACGGGGAAAGTGAAGGTAATTAACACAATTTGACTATGCAGCAATCTAATCCGCTAATAATATCTCCACAGATAGGTTCAAAATCATTATTTATAAATAATCCTATAATCAAAAACATTTGTAAAACTACCAGCGTTCGTAGGAAATACATACTGCATCGACTTTGCTGCTATAGAGGGCACCGCCAAAGCCAGAATCCTCACTACATGTCCAACTAGCACAATCGCCTTCAAATGATGAGAAATGGGCATTCATCTCACCATACTTCCCATCAGCTTTAGATTGGTTCAGTCGGTGAACATAGCTATCACCAACATAATCCCAGATTTGCTGTGTTGTTAAGTC
Organism: Ficus microcarpa; assembly: GCA_025413485.1. Lineage (NCBI taxonomy): Eukaryota > Viridiplantae > Streptophyta > Magnoliopsida > Rosales > Moraceae > Ficus > Ficus microcarpa. Next base: position 162,070 of record CM046387.1, on the reverse strand, counting down.
AAGAGAATAGCAATGCTGTGTATCCTTCCAGTGCCTAATAGCATGTCCTTCTTTGTATCTTCAAGTGTACATATAAAGTTCAGGAAAGGAAAAAGAGTATCAACAACAGAAACATTTAAATTATCAGAAATGCATAACTCATCAAATAAATAATAATCAGATCATATGACTAACTCCTTTTATCATTTAACAGTCCCTGGCCGAAAGACATAGCGTACAAAAAACTCCTATAAATACAGTACCTTCCACATCCGACAAAACCACATATCAAGCAGACCCAGAGATTTTCAATTGTACCACAGATAGAGCAACTTGGTTTATCGTCTTGCTGCTGACAAAATCGGCAAACCTGACGACAGTAAAAAAAAGCAATCAGACTTATCTTCAGAAAAGTTCATGACCTTTGAGCAGTGCAATGATTCTAAAAGGACTCAATACAGGTAAAGGTGCAAAAGAAACCCTTTCAGCTACTAATATCACCATGGGCAAACAACTCAGCTACTGCAAACTCGAAACTTCAATTAATAGATAACTTGGAATTGCAAACTAGCTACACTAATAGAAAGATCAATAATGCAGTCACCAAAATAACACAATGCCCACAAGCGAGAGAACCAACCAATATATCCAGTTAACAACCAGAGACATACAAATGAAAGAGATAATTTAATAAGAACAGAGAACCAATTCACCTGGCAAGATAAATGAGTCCATTTTGTAGTGCAAGGACATTGGAAGGAATGGTCACAGACTGCGGTCAGTATTCCACTGGTGTCTGGATCCAATCTCTCTAACAGTATCATAGAACCACAAAATGAAACAGTTATCAGCCCACAAGCACGTTAATATTCAGCACAATTTACTAAAATCACAAAAGCAAAACTTAAGTCTGTGCAATGCCAGTTCAATCAACAACATGAGAACGAAAAAAAAGTTATAATCTTTTGTGTCTCACCAAGGCAAACCGGACAAGTGGGTAACTCGATGCATGCATCGGGGGGTGTTCCAGCCATTGCAGCCGATTCAGTGAAGTCCACAGAATGCAAAAACAGAAGGTGGCAGACCTCAGCCTGAAATTGATTGAGCCACAAGAAATCAAGAAACAGGTGATCAAAAATCATTGAAAAAATAAAAATAAAAATATAATAAAATCGTATATACCTCGCTGGGTTTGAACTTCTTCCCATTAAAACAGCAATAAAACCCATCAGAGCACATATGGTTCATAAGCCTAATCACAACACTGTAACGATCTTCCATCCCATCGTTCCTGAATTCACACAAATGGAAACTTGCTTTGGTGAGGACCGCCAAAAAAAAAAAAAAAAAAAAAAAAAAAGAGCCAATTTATCAAATTTTTATGTTCAAAGCGTAACAAGACAGAGAACCATTGAGTTGATCAAAGAAAAAGTTTAAAAATTTCTTAATTCTTTTTTTATTTTTTTGGCTAGTAACATCACATGTAAATACTTTCTTAGCAAAAAGAAAATCAAATTCTCCATTTTCCCTAGGATTTCTCGAAAACCCAATTGAGGGTTTTGAATTTTGATCAACAACCAAGAACAAAAACTCATTTTACATCGGCAAAATTCCACCGGAAAACGAGAATTGAACAAAGGAAACTGGAACTGAGAAAATCGAGAAAAACCTGATAAAGATGAGCTCGGTGATATGGTCGATGCGGGTCCCACAGAAACGGAGGAAATCCTCGAAGGAGAAGTAATTGGGGACGGCGATGGCGAAGAGGCAAGTGGACCTGGAGCTAGGATTCGGGAGCACGGAACGAGCAATGGTGCGGAACAGGTGAATAATGCCCTTTCGCTCGTAGAACTTGGAAGTCGACGGAGTTTTCTTGGCGGCCGTAGAGCCTTTTGTTGTCGTTGCCGTTGAGAACTCCAAGTTCTCGAAGGTAAGAGGCTTGTTCGCGTCCACCGAGTGGACTCGGATCAAGAACATGGCCTTGGCTTTCTTGGGTCGACGACTCGTAAGCTCGACTCAGTTGTGAGAGAGAGAAAGGGAATTCTGAGAGATTTGGAAGAAATGGAAGCCAAATAAATAATATTCGCGGGAAATCGGCCTTTTTTTTTTTTTTTTTTTCCTTCTTCTTCTTCTTCTTCTTCTTCTTAAAGAGAAACGCAGCAATGACTTATTTCAAATCTAAGGGCCCGGAACTTGAAAACGGTGTTTTGAAAGTTATGTTGAAAAAATATGTTTACGAGGAAAACTCTTGAAAAAATTCTATAATATAAAAAATAGTGTAAAAATTTAAAATATTTTTGGAAAAATATGCAAAATAATATTGTTTTGTTTGTCTCATTGTTATGAGTATTTTAATATAAAAATAATTTTATTTCGATTTGAAATGAGAAAATTATAAATTTTTAAAATTTGAGTTTTTGAAAAATACAAAAAAGAAATAGTTTGATTTAAAGTTAAGGCTTTGTTTGCCTCATCATCTCATTTCAACTCAAACTGTACTTTTTTTTGTCTTTTTTCCAAAAAGTTTTTGTTTTTTTCCCAAAAAGTTTTTTGTCTTTTCTGAAAATTTAAAAAAATTTACTATTACAACTAAAACATTTCAACTCAAACTAACCAACCAAACGACCCTAAGATTTTGAACTTCATATGGTATTTAACCATCTGGATATCTTTAATAAGTATCTAATAATATTTTAAATTATTATTATCTATGCTCTTGAACTTTAGGATCGTTCACATCTTGTCTCTTGAACATTTAAACTTCCTCTTTACCTCTTCTATCGTAATTTCAATTCAAAATAGATAGAAAAAAAGTGAGTTAAGTACATTCATTTAGTCTTTTTTTTTTTTTTTAGTTGAAATTCTAACAGAATGGGCTTAGTAAAACCATCTTCTTTCTTTGTCATTTTTTAATAGTGATAAAAAGAGTAAAATGAGATTAAATTCAAAGCAAAGTGCGAGTTTTCAAGTTTCAAGACATACATGAAAATTGTAATAACCGAATTTTTATGGACTTGTAATTTCTTTATATATATAAAGAAATTAAGTTCGTACTCTGTGTTATTATGATGTTTTATGGAAATTATGGATATCAATATAAAATTTATGATTTGATTATCAGAATATGTTTGAGTTATTATAGTGTTATAAGACTCAATGGCAGTTCATCGAATCAAGTATGAGGCCTTATGGTGAAAAAGGCAGAATCATGATTTATGGTTTTGTTCTACCTAATGAATGACCAGGATAGCTTATGATATGATTAAAATTAAGACGGTACTGTAGTATAATAAGCAGTATTGAAATTATACTATAGCCAACCGTCATTACAGATGCAGAATTGAGAGTAAGGATTATGATCATTCTCGAATATTTAAGAATAATATTTGGAGCAATAAAAATTAAGTAGCTTCAAGTCCTAAGAAAAACATATATGCGGTCCAGTTGTGTGTAGATAAATTCTGGATTGCAGTTTAATATTACTGGACTATTGCTAGTTAAAACAGTTGGGTACTATTTGGATTATTAAGAAAATGGACTGCGTATTAGGAAGGAATGCTAAACATGACATTACTTGGAGGTCAAGTAATTATAGATAATTATGCAATTTTTGGATTTATTGATTTTATGGAAATAATTAAGAAGATAAGTATGAAAAGATTTTTTTTTGTTAAAACTCCCCACATGGCTGGTTATTTTGGGACTTGAAAGACAAAAATTTTGTATTTTAAGGCCAAATATGTAATTCAACGAAAGTTGAAGAAAAAAAATAATTGTGAAAAATTTTGGAAATTCCCCTGATAAATAGGGTTGGGTAGTAAGAATTGGAGTATTTATTTTTAGTTCTCTTCTCAACTTTTCCTCTCTAGCCCTTAGAAAAAAAAAAAAAAAAAAAAGAAGAAAGAGAGAGAGTTAGAACAACAAGTAGTGGCTGGTTGTATTTTGGAGGGTTAGAGCAAGGATTTTTCTCGTCTAATGCCTATAATCAACTCTTTCAAGCTCTCGAGATATATTCTTGATTCTCCAACTAAAACTTTGATTAGTTTTGGTTTAAGATATTTAAGTGTATTTCAAGTTATGGGATGCAAGAGCATAAGCTTATGTTCTTTTATTTTCCTATATTGTAGCCTTTAATGGTTAATTTATGCTTAGATTATCTTATTTTGCTAACTCTAAACATGAGTTTGATTTTATGCTCTATGATGAGTTTTAAGATTATGTGCATGTGATTATGCTCTCATATAAGTATGAAGATCTTATGTATGTTGGTTAAAAAATTAACCTAAAGACGTAATTTGGAAAAATTAGTACATTATCAATATTGTATTTTTCAAATACATAAGATAAGTGAATGATTGAATTTTAAGAATGAATCAGATGTGTTGCATGATGATTTAGGCTTACGGCTTTGATTGTTTGAGGTAGGGGGTGCGGATTTTTTAAACTAGAATCAATAAAATACAAGCTGTCGGTTTTTGAAAATAAATTGGATAGTTTTCTAAAAACTCAATTTTGAGTCCCTTAGAGGTCGAATTTGAACAAAGTTATAACTGCAAAGTTATATAACACAGAAAATCCTAGGGGGCAACATGGATAGTTTTTGAAGAAAGGCTCCAAAGACCTCTGTTTTCATCAATTTCAAAACTGGTCGGTCCGAGTACTATTCATAACCAATATCTTTCAAAAGGAAAAACGACCAAGTCAAAGATGGATTTAAGTTTTGGACAAAACAAAAATTATAGGACTTGACGAGATCAACAACTTCCATAAAGAAAACTTTTCCAAATTCTAAACCGATTAAGAGATAAAATTGAATTTTCAAAACTGTGAATGAAAGTGGAAATTCCTTCACACATACTTTCAATTAAATTAAAAGACTGTTTCGAAATTAGTTTTTAAGGTTTTACGATCCTTTTTTAAAAAGGAACTATAGTTTTACAAAAATAGTTTCAAATGGGTTCAAATCCATTTGAAATTTCACAAGTGATTTTTAAACTTTAAAAAGGCAATCTCAAGTATTAAATTAAGAAATACTTGATTTATGGGGCTAAGGTATTTTCTAAGAAAATAAGGTAATTTTGAGAAAAAGAAATAAAAATAGACTAAAGTTACGTAATAATATAACAACAATTCTATGACTGAAAATGGTAGTCGGTTTGGAGACCGATTTATTGTTTAATGAATATGTTATGGTTTGAACGATTCTTACGCTCTGTTTGAAAACATGAAAATTTTAATATAACCTATTGTCGTGCCTTGTTGGAACAATAAATCAAGAGCATAGGACAACTTGTAAGTACAACCCTGCTTACAATATGGGCAAAAATGTTTACTGCTTTGCATGTTTTCCAAAACTCAGGCATTGATTTATATGATGTATATGCCTATGTTTAATTATTGTGGTATCATGAAAGCATGCTCACAAATAATAAATCACATGATAAGAATAAGACCAACTTTCAAATAAGAAACAATTAAGATTCAAGTTTTTAAGCATGATCAGATTAAAAACAAGTTTCAAGTATGAAGACAAGCAAGTTGTCTAGTGTCGCACCGACTTGCCACGAGACCGAGTTTGATCCATGGTTTGAATTGAGGACTGGACTGGCCGCCCCAACCATTCCATGGATGCGTGCCATGGTACGGACACTCATATTTTATGTAAGGGACTCAAAATTAAGTTTACATAAGAAAGTATAAATGATTCGTGTTAAGTCAACAAAAAAAACATAATCAATTCATAAGAAAACATAGTTGGTTCATGCATTCTTTTGCTATAATCATTTTGCGGGTTAGGAAGTTATATTTGCTGAGCGAAAGCTCATTATTTATGTTCATGTTGTAGGTAAAAAGCCTGCAGCCTAATTGGTGGGTCATGAGGATGATGTTGTAAGTAAAGGGAGGTATGGAATACCACTACACAGACTCTTCTGCAAATTCTTTTGAACTATAAACATATACATATATGTTTAAATAATTTGTACCGTGCCACGTATGTAATGTTTCAAGACTTCGGTTAAATGTAAGGATTATGTGTGACTTTTAATCTGTTAAACAAGAAATGTGTTTGCATGGTAAAGTATACCTATATGGATTAGTTTATTTATATTGTGCTACATATATATATATATATATTATTCTAAAATTTTCAATAAGTTTAAGTATTTAAAGTTGAGATTTAATTTCAGTAAGCATGGTAATGGTCTACGTAATCGGGTCGTTACAAAAATAGTCATCTGTTTTATTTTACTTGGGTAAATTACTAGGTTGGTCTTGAAACTTTTAAGTTTTTGCAATTTTGATCTCTTTTTCCGTAGATTGAGTGACTCTAATTATTAAAAACATGGCTCTGGTAGTTCGTCCTATTAATTTTTTGACGGAATAAGTTAATATGCATCACCTTGAATAACATTACTGATGAATTCCATCTAAAAATAAACGGAATAAACCATCATAGTATCGGTTTAATAGTTTAGGGTTATTTAAACTATGAAAAAAGAATGGTGACCAAACTTGCCTATAATTTAAAGCTTAGGAATGAAACAAGCAATTTGCCTTATTTATTACCTTTTTTTTTTTTTTTCCATTTCTTTTTTTAAAAAAGGGTAAATATGTGATGAGAAAGAACAATGCTAAAAGATGCTTGCAAGCATTATTTAGTGGTCATTCTACATCCCATTCCCTGATAAAGTGTAGGGTTTGAATCCGCTTAACCCGTGTTCAAAATAATAATATAATAATAACAATCATAATAATAATTATCAGAAATTAAGAAAGAGTGGAGAAGAATAGTGAATCTCATTGATTTACTCTTTTACATGAGTGGTATATTTATATAAGAAATCCTAGCTCTAAATCAGGGTACTAGCCTAAACAAATCAATTAGAATAAGTCAAGTTTATCTGATTTGGGATTCCCAAATCATCTCCCTAATTACATCAATTACAGGTCAAACTTTCCCATATTCCCCCTCAAGCTGATGAATAGAAATTCTCCATTCCCAGCTTGGAAACCTTTGTTTGAAAAGCTGTACCACTTAAGCCTTTAGTGAGTGCATTTGCAAGTTAGTGGTTTTAAGGCATATAAGGAGTACAGATCAATCCACGTTCTAGCTTTTCCTTGATAAAATGTCTGTCAATATTTATGTGCTTTGTTCGGTCATTTTGTACTGAATTATATGCAATGCTGATTGCGGACTTGTTGCCACAATAAAGTCTCATTGGACCAGCCTACTTGATCTTCAAGTCTTTCAAAATGATCTTCAATCATAGTAACTCGCAAATCCCTTGGGCCGTTGCTTGAAATTATGCTTCAGCACTAGATCTTGCCACAACATTTTGCTTCTTACTTCTCCATGTCACAAGATTTCCACCAAGAAATGTACAATACCCGATGGTTGATCTTTTATCCACTATACTCGGTGTTGTCTACATCAGTGTATGCTTCAAGTACTAGCCCCATGCTTCTTCCCAACAAGATACCCTTTCCTGGAGTTGCTTTAAGATACTGTAACACTTAGTTGATAGCTTGCAAATGAACCTCTTTTGGACTATGCAGAAACTAACTAATCACGCTGATAGCATAGGCTATATCTGGCCTTGTGTGAGAGAGATAAATTAGTCTCCCTACAAGTCATTGATACCTTTCTTTATCCTCAACAGCATCTTTTTCGGCCTTTTTGAGTTTGTGGTTGGGATATATCGATGTGCTCACCGGCTTACATGCCAACTTCCCAGTTTACTTGAGAAGATCCATAACATACTTATGTTAGGAGATGAAAATTCCCTTCTTTGAATGTGCAACCTCAATTCCTAGGAAAAATTTCAACATTCCTAGTTCCTTGATCGTGAATTCCTTGGCCAAGTACTACTTCAAGGCCTATCTCTCGTTTTGATCATTCCATGTCATGATGATATCATCAATGTATACCAAGAGAGCAGTCACTCCCCTTGAATTCGAATGCTTCACAAACAACATATGATTTCCTTGGCTCTGTCTATATCCCATCTCTATCATCACCTTTGCAAATCTTCCAAACTACGCCCTTAGAGATTGCTTGAGCCCATACAACGCCTTTTTGAGCTTGCATACTTGATTGGTAGCTATGTTTCTTTTGAATCCAGGTGGAATCTCTATATAAATCTCCTTTTAAAGATTGTTGATGGTGTAATATTTCTGACGTCGGAAGACCACCTTTTCACTGATGAATGGGGTGCACGAGAATGAGTAGACTAATTTTCATGCTCAGTGGGGAAGATCCGATGACCCCTATATACCTAACCAAACCAGAGAAGTCAGTTGTTAAGGACCTTTCTCTGGGCACCGTGTTGGTCTACCACTACCTCCGTTGTGCTACTTCTCGAAGTAGCTCTCCTTTGGGGATCTCGAGTAGATCACTATGGGGACCCATGGTACCGGCTCGGGCAACACTTTCCCGACCACGATTGAATCCCCACCTAGGTAGTCTGCCCTGCATTGTCCCTGCCACTTCGTCCCGTATCGGCTGACAATAGTATTGTGACCAACACAGCACCCACACAACACGCCACACCCACCACCCTGCACCACCTGACACCTGCCATTTGGTGCCTGTTGCTATACTTGTCCTTGCTCTTGCCTTGGCGCCGGTCTTCGTCGCCTAACTAAACTGACAGAGTACTTGCCTTATGTGCTAGTACTATATCTATACTCGTGCCCCCCATCACCCGACTAGAAGGGCACGTGGCACTCGCTTAGTGGAGGTCTAGTGCCTGTACGCCCGGAGCATGTCAACCTACCGGGACCACTCAGAATATGACCCACCAGGGTCACCCGAGCACCCGGACTTGCAAGGAATGCCTATAAATAAATGATTGCATCACTCACTTAGGTATGGACTATTTTCCTTGCAAAAACTCTACTTCTCTGCTTGCTCATCAGTGTTACTTACTGACTTAAGCATCAGAGTACTCTTAGCAGACACCCCATTGTTGTTCTCCTTATTTCGAGGTGCTTCTCTTTTGCAAGCAATTAGGCGGAGAACGATTACTTAAGGCTGACTACGTCAAGTGATCCCATCAGGTGTTGTGTCAAAGGTTTTTGGCATCAATAAAGATCTCCATGCAAAAATGCATTTTTTACATCAAATTACTGCAAATCCCAATTATAATTGGTAGCTAAAGACAGTAGAATTCTGACAGTATTCATCTTGGCTATTGTAGCAAACATCTCTTGATAATATACTCCATACGTCTGAGTATATCTTTTCGCTACCAGTCTTGCCTTGTACCTTTCTAGTGACCCATCTCCTCTATGTTTTACCGTGCACACCCACTTACATCCCATTGATCTTTTTCCTGTAGGTAATGTCACCAACTCCCAAGTCTTTTTCTTTTTTAAGGCCTGCATCTCAACATTCATAGCCTGTCTCTAGTTTTCATTAGATAAAGCCTCGGATAAACTGGTAGGTGTGTGAATACTATTTAAACTTGTAAGAAAAGTCCTATGGGTTGGTGAGAATTTTTCAAATGACACAACATGAGAGAATAGGTACAATGGCCGTTTGGTGCATTCCCTAGTTCCTTTTCTAAGGGCAATAGGTCGAGGATAATGTTCTTTATGTTCAACTGAGTTATGTTCCGACCCATCTTGTAGGAGAAGGATAGGAGTTGTTAACTCGTTTCCAGGACTTGGGTCTGGTTCTTCGATTAGCATAGTTTTGGGGACTAACTTATGCTTCCTTGAGTACACTTTGTTAGCCATCCTACCATCAAGAGTCATCACAGGATCAGCAAAGGGTATGACAGATGAATTAGGATTTGGAAGAGGTGTAACAAACGAAGAAGGATTTGGAAGAGGTACAACAGATGACCTGGGTGTGACAAAAGTTGGAAGATTTGATGAAAGATCAAGAAGTGGGAGATCTTGATGCTAGTCCTTATCTTCCATAATCAAATTCTCCCCTTGAAGATAAGGAATGGTGAAGTAAGACTCATTCTCATTGAAGGTGACATCGACCGAGACAAAGAATTTTCTAGATGGTGGATGATAACACTTATACCCTTTTTGAGTAGAGAAATATCTAACAAAAACACATTTGATAGCCCTCGGATCCAACTTCCCCCGGTTTTGACTATGAATATGAATAAAAGACACACATCCAAATATTTTGGGAGCAAGATGGTTCGTAGTACTTAGATTGGAATAGAACTTTGAGAGCATTTCCATTGGACTTTTGAAGCCTAAGATTTTGGAAGGTAGTCTATTAATGAGATGTGTGGTTGTTAGAACTACTTCCCCCCAACATGATTTAGGCATTTTTTTTTTTTGAAACAAGAAGGCTCAGGTTATATCAAGTAGGTGACCATTCTTTTTTTTTTTTTTTTGTTTTTGTTTTGGCAACTCCATTTTGTTGTGGGGTGTTTACACAAGATGACTCATGAATTATCCCTTCTTTCAGAAAATATGGAGTTAAAATCTAATTAAAATAGTCACTAGCATTGTCTAACCTAAACGTTTTGATTTTGACACCAAATTGGTTTTGTATCATGTCATGAAACCGTGGAAGGATTGTACTCACATTAGACTTATGTTTAAGCAAGAAAATCTAGGCGACTCTAGTGCAATCATCAATGAACAATATAGAACATCATTCTCCAAAAATGTTAAAAATGGTTGAGGGACCCCAAATATCACTATGAATTAGATAAAAAGGAACCAAACTTCTTTTATCGCTGGTTGGAAAGGTTGCACGTTTGTGTCTTGCTAATTCACACACATCACAATGAAAACTCTAAATGTCCAACCCCCTAAATAGAGAAGGAAACAAGATCCTAAGAGTCCTAAATGATGGATGTCCAAGTCTACGATAATGAAGTCATACTTTTTTTTTTTTTTATTAGAAAGGTGAAGTTCAGAAAGAAACGACAAAGGTGATTTGCTCTTCGTAATATTCAACTTACTTGGTGTCTCAAGATATTACAGTCCATCCCGTTCCTTAGCAAGTCCAATCATTGTCCCCAAATTCTGATCCTGAAATACACAGTGAGTAGGAAAAAATGTTACATTGCAACATAATCTTTAGTAAACTTCTGTATGGAGACAAGATTAGTGGATAACTTTGGGACATGAAGACCATTTTTTAGTGTGAGTGTGGGACTGATTTGAACATCTTCCATCCCTGCAACAGTGGTTAGGGAACCATTGGCTATGGTAATTTTCGTATTGCTTGGACAAGGGTAATAAGTGCTAAATTTCTGTGACGAATGAGTCATGTAATATGTAGCACCTAAATCCAAGATCGAAGAGTTGACAAACATTTCATCCGAGACATTTAATTCAATGGACACAGGAAATTCACCTGAATGTGCCAATGAACTAATACCTGAAGGTCTCTCAAGTTTCTTCAGAAGAGTTCTCTACTTCTCAATCTCGTTATGATTGAAATGGGCTTGCCTATGAAGCTTCAAACATTGCTTTGTCATTTTCTTTAATTTACAAAAATGACTCTAGAGTGAATAACTT
>CM046387.1:100289-140289 GCA_025413485.1 Ficus microcarpa | reverse complement strand
TACCCATAAAAATTAAGTGGATGTTCAATCATAAATGAAGGGCAAAATAACGTTTTTCTACCTAAAGATTTCCTCGAACTTTTGTTCTGTCTGTTCGTGATCCGTCCAACAAAGAAAGGATGCAAAATGATGGGTCCAAGGAAATATCTCAATCCCCAACCCATCTTCCTCTTCCTTCCCATATGTTTCTAACTGACACTGATTAGTCCTTTACTCCAACCAACCAAACCCAAAAAAAAAAAAAAAAAAAAAAAAAAAAAAAGGGGCGGACCCGCCTCCACCAAATCCCATGCCTAAACCTGCATTAATTGGATTACATAACATAAAATGTATCATAAAATATAAAAAAATACTCTCACTCATAAACTAAAACATTAATTTTGTAATTTTAATGACTTATTCTACTAGTAAGGCAAAATAACGTGCAAACAATGTAATTCCTTTTTTAATGATTAACACCTTTTTTTTTTTAATTTTCTTTTAGTACCTAAAAAATTATATATATATATATATACAGTGGCAGAGGCGTAATCTTTTTTTTTTTTTTTTGAAAAAAATAACATTAAGAAAATTTTTTTTATCACAATATCTTTCAAGAACCCAAGTACATAAAGAAATGGTATGAAAAGATTTAAAAAAAAAAAAAACAAAGTATCCCAATAACTTTCAAGAACTCCAAAAACAAATGTACGATTAAAAAAAGAAGAAGAAGAAGAAGAAAAGTAGAAACGTTACAATGGATGACGTGGAGTCCTCGTTTTCTGAAAATGCTGCATTATAATGGGTGTATATTTTATAGAAATCATGCTACCTTTGTTTTTCTTTTCAAATCCTTTTTTAGTTGCTTTCTAGTTTCTACGGCCTTGATTCACCAGAAAATAAAGCTAATGAGTTTGAAAGGAAGCAATATCTATTCTCAATTATCTTCCTTCTTTTAATGAATTTGAAAATGGGAATAGTATTTATATTTGATGTCGACAAAATCAATTTTTATCTTAAAAAAAAAAATCAATTACAACAGCTAGATTTAAAAGACAACCATTTGGAAAAAAGAAACCGAGAACAATTAAGGAAAATGATTACAAAAAACCAACTACAAAGGATAGAAATAAATAGGATAAATTGCATGGTTTCTTACTTAATGTTTGGTTTTTGTACTTTTTTTTTTTTTTTATTGATTGATCTCTAAACTTTTTAGGAGTTTAAAACTATCTTGTTTTGTTAACAGACGTTTAATTTATCATGAAATACACCACATGAAACTCACATGGAGACACTCACAAGGGCATTCTGCTGGGGAATATTTTGTTAATTAATTATAATTAATGTGTTGGGTAGGATTTTGGTGGTGCCATGGTAAAAAAATATTGCAGAAATTTTAAATATTTGGGTCAAAATTTTAATCTTGGTGAGGTGTCGAAATATGTTTTGCATCTAAAATCTTTTATGTTAACATGTCGGTGAAATATTGATGAACATCGGTTGAATATTGACTTCAGTGATTTCTCAATGTAATCTGTTCAAAATATCGATAAATGTTTGGGAAATTTTCAGAGAAATATCAATAAACTTCCGAAATTTTGACAACTTCATATAATTTTACTCATTTTTATATTCTCAATATTATTTAGTTGCATGATTGATTTATTCCATATTTCTAATAATATTAACTTCTCCTGTAAGAGTTTTCACGTCTAATATTCACATGCTCATGATTTTGGCAACTACAATGGATATAGAATTTTCAATTATCCTTTTTTGAGCACCATTAAATTGGAAAATTTTGTAGATGTCCATACATGAAAATACAATAGAAGATATCAACAAATTTTGTTGATATTTATATTCAACACTATCCACTGAACTTGTTATGAAGTCAAAATAATTACCAAAAATCAATATGGATTTAAGTCTCGTAGAAATTCTTTTTGATATATAAATATCTAATATGTGTCATATATGTAACTCATGTAAAACTTATTTATTTATATACCATTCTAATATTTGTTCTATATGAAATTTTATATGTATATATGAAAGCAAAATTTATTTGTTTTTCTTAATTTTCTTGGACATTTCCACCGACAGACATTTTCTTCAATATCTCCATAAAGTTGGAGTACTAATATTTTTACGGACACCAATTTATCCTTGGATGGTGCAACGAGAACAGTTTTTACAAGAGAGAGAGTGAGAGGGCGAAGGGGGGAGAGAGAGAGAGAGACAGAGAGAGAGATATTTCTCTCTCTCTATTTATTTTTTATTTTTTTTAGTTTTTAAAAATACTTAGCTGATTATGTCCAAAAAAAAAAAAATAATTGGTTGATTTATTAGTGGGTAGTGTAGTGTTTTTAAAGTAAATTTATACCACTTAAGGAGAAACTGTAAGTTTTTTTATGCCTATAAGTAATATGAATTTATTTATATCATTGTTACGAGTTAAGGGATTAATTTTATATAAAAAAAAAGTGATTGTATATATAATCATAATTACATATGTAATTTTATCATATAGGAAACAACGTAGTAATTTATCCAAATAAATAACAAAACAAAAATTATTGAAAGAAAAAACGAGAATAAAGAGGAGGGTGGGTCTATTTGCGTACCAATTTAACCCTTCACACAACCTTTCTAAATACATACCCCACTTAAATTTAAAAGAATATACTCCTTACAATTCCAAAAATACTCCTACTTAAAAGAATATACACACAACCCTATGAATTCCAAAAATACTCCCTACAATTCCAAAAGACTATTACTTCTATACAACGCAGGTGTATCTTTGCACACTGCAAACTATTAATTTTCGTTTCTTTTAATATTTTTAAAGATTTTTGTGTAGGAATTATGAAGTAACGTTGTTACAGTCTAACAGTAAAATCTAAACTGAGTTCATTTAAAAGTGTAAAGTTAGAATCCTTCCACTCCAAATTGAAAAAAAAAAAAAAAGAGAATTATGAAGTAATAATATAAATATATATATAGTATTACATTTCACTAACATTATTAAATAAATAATTATCCGCATGCTCATAAAGAAAAAACTGAAAATGTAAACGAAAAAAAAAATTATCTGAGAACAAGATGGGCAAAAAATGTTAATATATATATATATATATATATCTATCTTAATATTTTGTATCCAACTATATCAAACCATCACGAGCCATTACAGTTAATTTTTCTTTTCAACATTAATCTCTTGAAAAAGTGTGGAAAATAAATTAATATGAAATAATATTGTTGACATATCGGAAAATTTACTTAGAATTTTTTTAAAATTCTTTTTTTAAAAACCTTAAAAAAAAAAAAAAAAGAACCTTCATAACTAATATAAATTTTAAAATTCATATCATGAAATAAATTTAAGAAATTCTATAAAGATTTTTCAATCAAAATAATCATAAAATCAAGGTCCCAAAAATTTATTTAATATTAAACATGTTCTTTCATGATTGTTTCTTCTATTTTTCCCACCATACATCGTCTCGCTTCCGTTCCAAACTCCTTTAATGCTACGTCATATCATCTTCTTTATCTATAACGTGAATTATTTTATATAAACTAGGGTTTAATAAGATACTTAAATCTTACAAACTCAAATGAACTTTTTTTTTTAATCATCATCGTAAACATCAGCATAAATAAAAATATCCTTGAAAAACTTTTCAAGTTTTAAAACTGTCATAAATTAGGTCTGGCATTATACCATCATAGCACACCAGTCATAGAAAAAGTGGGATAGCAAATCCCAAACTAACGGTAATAAAAAGTTAGCTCACCGGAGAAAAGACTGCTCACCAGTCATCATCATCATCATCAATAGTGTACAACACCATTTTAAAACATGAAAATACATATACATATATGTATAAATATTTTTTATCAAAACGTTATCGTAAGAGAAGTATTAAAAATAGCATTATCATCAACATCAACATCAAAAACATAAACTTCTCAATTCTTTAGCTCATGTTGCAGATGATAGTATACTTACATAAACGCCTTACTTAACCTTTTTAAAATTTTCCCAACGATAATTCACGATTGAGATTTCGGGTGCTTGCCTTTAGAACCGTTCATGTTATAAATAATAAACATAATAAAATTATGAAAATATCATAATAATTCATCACACCTATCTGTCATATTAAAATAGCATTTAAAGTACTGATTTCATCATCCAATAACATCAAAATACAAAAATCCAACAATTACACGATATTACAAAATATTGCAAAAACTGACAGTTGGACCTCTGTTCCTTTGAAAAAAATCATAAAAATTCATATAAGACTCCAAAAAACCTGAAACCATTGTCAAAATAAATTAAACATCAAGAGCTTTCTAAAGTTATCTAATTCATCAAAACCGGAATTTGTTTGTACTCTCAAAAATAGTTTTGAAATTTGTCACAAAACTTTGTAAAAAGACCGGCAACCGGACCTCTGTCTATTTGAAAAATCATAACAATTTACACAAGTTTTCAAACGATATGAAATTATTCAAAAGAAACTAAACATTCAGAACTTTCCAACAATATTAAATTTGTTAAAAAAAAAAAAAGTTTATTTGCACCTCAAAAACAGTTTTTAAAACTAAACATAAGGCCTGGAAATTTCCAGCAATTGCCAAATCCAAAAATTATTAAAAATTTTCTTCCAAAAATAAAATTAACACCATTAGCATGCAAAAATCACATACACACAATAATCAACCTCAAGACATGTTTCTAAAACATTAAAATCACAGATTTAAAAAAAAAAATCCTTGTAGCAAAGCGAATTGAAGGAAATCAACATGACAATCGGAATATACAAAATAACATCCAGATCATAAATGATTACCTAAAATAAAATAATATACAGTCATGGACATCCAAACCTCACCTAAATCATATATGTACTCCTTCAATCATCTAGTCATGAATATCCTTTATTATTCCCTCAAACCAATACAATCCAAACCAAAAGAAAATCACCTAAACTCTCATGAAATCCCAAATTAAAAACGAATCATACCTTGAAATCTCTTAATTATGGCTTGGAAGAGTATCAAGGTTTGGTGGATAATCTTGGAGTATTGTTTTGTTTTTGTTTTTCTGTTTTTTCTTGTGTTGGGCGTATAAGAGGAGGTGAGGGAGATAGAATAAGCAATAAATAAGGAGAGGAAGAAAATAAGCGTTGACAAAAAAACAGAAAGCTAAAATTTTATGGATTTCAATTGGGAATTAATTGAATATCAAATTACTAAAACAATAAGGTTAAGGGCTATCATCAATGGTTTTTTTTTTTGGGCAAATAAAGTTGTCAAACTATTAGCATATTCAATGAAAATTAAGAAAGCAAACTCTTTCCTCTATTTTTCACACGTACTTTCCTCCTCCTACTTTTTTTTTTTTTGCCCCCTCCTTCTGAATACGTTGTCCCCCGTTTTTTTTTTTTTTTTTTTTTTTTTTTTTTTTCCCTCTTCTGATAACTCTACATTCTTACATATATAAATAACATTAATATGGTATATTATATACGTATAATTATAACGTATATAACATATAGAAATCTTGTAAACATATATATATAACTTATAATTAGTATTTATATAAATATAAATATATACATATCTATTTATATAATATATTATTATATTAAATTGTCACATAAATTCATGAAATAATCATTATATAAAAACATCAATTTGATATTAATATTATTCTAACACCTCGAGTTCTCGTCACATCACCTGTAAAATAATAATTTATAGTAACGTCGTTACATATTCTATATTAATTTCTAACATCTAATTACTAAATTATGATTAGGAAAATCCGGGCATTACAATGATTAGATGCTTTTGATATATGCACAATAACTTTCAAGGAGAAAAAAATATCACACCACCAAAAACATATAGGATTTTATATATAAAGAAAATATAAATATAAATGAAAGTTAATTGCAAAAAAGATTATTCAAGTGTACGTTGTTAGATTTTTTAAAATAATTATAGGAGTAAAGTCTTTAAAATGAGAGAAATTAAAAGGTTTTGTTGGTCCAGATGGCTAAAATAAAAAAAAGGCACAACGAAACTTGACCACATACTTGATGGCCAGCTGGCTAGCATTTACTCTTGACTTTTGTTGGAAGACTCTGTTCATTTGCGATTTGTAGTCAACTAATCTCCATTTCCATTTCTCCGCCATTACCTTTTCCTTAGCTCTGCAAACCTTACTTTCTCCGTCTGTGCAAAAGAACCGAAGATCATGGCTTTAGAATTAGTGGGAGGAGCTCTTCTCTCAGCTTCCCTTCAATTTCTGTTCGAAAGGATTGGATCCCCTGAGGTTCTGTCCTACTTGCGCCGGAAATCAAAGAAATCTGATTTTGATGACCTCCTTTCCAAACTCAAGATTCTCTTCAACTCTGTCTCTGCTGTTCTTGATGACGCCGAGCACAAGCAGATCTCCAGAAACAGGGCTGTGGAGGCCTGGCTTGACGACCTTCAAGATGCTGTTTTTGATGCTGAAGACCTCTTCGATGACATCGAATATGACGTTCTGCAGCTCAAGGTTGAAGCTGACTCAAAACCCAGCTCTGGTAAGGTACGAAATTTATTCAAGCCCAAGAAACAGTTTAGAAACTTGTTTTCCAATTCATCTGATTCGAATGATCGAGATCTGGAGAAAAGGATGAGGAAGATTCTTGAGAGACTAGAGTTCATAGTGAAACTGAAGGATGGTCTTGGTCTGAAAGAGCGTGTCGGCGAGAGACCGTCATGGAGATTGCCTTCGACTTGTCTGGTAGAAGAGTCTGAAGTTTATGGTAGAGATGACGACAAAGGTGTGATACTTAAGCTGTTGACGTTGAAGGATGTGGGCAGCGAAAAGATTTGCGTGATTCCGATCGTCGGAATGGGCGGGGTTGGAAAAACCACGCTTGCTCAAGAAGTTTACAATGATGATAATGTTCAGGGGAGTTTTGAACTCATGGCATGGGTCTGTGTCTCTGACGATTTTGATGTTTGTAAGGTCACAAAAACGTTACTTCAGTCGGACTCTTCTGATGGTTCCATGGACCTGAATTCGTTACAACTCAAGTTGAAAGAGGAATTGATGGGAAAGAAGTTCTTGATTGTTCTGGATGATGTATGGAATGAGAACTATGATTATTGGCACAAAATGAGGACGCCTTTCACATATGGGGCTCAGGGAAGCAAGATTATTGTGACAACGAGAAGTGAAAAGTTGCGTCTATCATGGGAACTGTTCGAAGCCATCATCTGAAGGAATTATCGGATGAAGCTAGCTGGCAACTTTTTGAAAAGCATGCATCTGGCATCAATGGAGACGTTAGTGCACGTCCAGACCTTGAAAGAATTGGCAGGGAAATTGTTGAAAAATGCAAAGGCTTGCCGTTGGCTGTAAAAACACTTGGTGGCCTCTTGCGCTCTACAGAGGATGTTCGGGAATGGGAAAGAATAGCAAAGAGCGATATTTGGGAGTTGGCTGATGAACAGAGCAAAATTCTTCCGGCTTTGAGGTTGAGTTACCACTATCTCCCTCCACACTTGAAAAGATGCTTTGCTTTTTGTTCAATATTTCCCAAAGACCATAAATTTGACAAGGACGAATTAGTCTTAATATGGATGGCTGAAGGTTTCTTGGAGCATCCAGGGAGAAATAAGAGAATGGAAGAAGTTGCTAATGAGTATTTTAATGATTTAGTTTCTAGATCATTCTTTCAACATTCAATGGGATTCTTTGTTATTCATGACCTTTTGGTTGATTTAGCTACATTTGTTTCTAGAAAATGTAGTCTTTTGCTAGAGACAAGTGGCAGCTTGGATAAAATGGAGACAAATCGGGCACGTCATCTTTCTTACTCTACAGTACGGCCTGATCCATGCGTTATTGAAGCTCCTCACTTGCGGACTCTCCTACCAATACAAAATTCGTGGATGTATCGTTGTGTTTTATCTGAGGAAGTAGTAGGTGATTTGTGTTTGAAGTTTAGGTGTTTGAGAGTTTTATCTTTTTCTGGCTATAAAAGCATCAAACAATTACCAGATTCAATTGGTGAACTAAGGCATCTTCGCCACCTGAACCTCTCTTATACTTCAATTAGTAGGTTACCAGAATCTGTATGCAAGCTGTACAATTTACAGACTTTGGAGTTAGTCTTTTGCATATCACTCACTAAGTTGCCTAACGCTTTTCATCACCTCACGAATTTGAGATATCTTGATGCCAGCTGGAGCAACATAGAAGAGTTGTCAGAATCTATATGTGTGTTGTGCAATTTGCAAACGTTGAAGTTGTCATATTGTCGTTCTTTGACTAAGTTGCCTGATGACTTTCATCGTCTCATTAATTTGAGATATCTTGATGCTGAAGGCAGTGGGCTAAAAGAGTTGCCAGAATCTTTAAGTATGTTGCGGAATTTACAGAAGTTGGAGTTGGCAGACTGTAGTTCTCTCACTAAGTTGCCTAAAGATTTTCATAATCTCACTAATTTGAGATATCTTGATGTCGATGGTAGTGGCCTGGTAGATATGCCGACACACATGGGTAGAATGAAAAGTCTCGAGACGTTGGTTAACTTCACTGTGGGAACAGATGATGGTAAAATGATAGCAGAGTTGGGAAGACTATCACATCTAAGAGGAAAACTTCGCATTAAGAAGCTAAGGAATGTATTAAAAGCAGAGGATGCATTGGAGGCAAACTTGAAGGAAATGAAGTATCTTGAAAGGCTGATCTTGGAATGGGATGATGATGAAACTGGTGATTCAAACCATGAAATGGATGTACTTGACAATCTATGCCCTAACTCAGCCTTGAAAGAGCTGGAGATCAGGAATTATGGAGGTACCAAATTTCCTAACTGGTTAGTTGATCCTTCATTATGCACCTTGGTTAATGTATGTCTTCAGAAATGCAAACATTGCAACCACTTGCCACCACTTGGGCAATTGCCGTCCCTGAAAGTTCTTTCGATTGGTGAATTGGACGCAGTAGTGAAGGTGGGTCCCGAGTTATTCGGGAATGGGTCTTCAACTGTGAAGCCATTTGCATCATTGGAAGTCTTAGAGTTCTCTAACATGTCAAACTGGGAGGAATGGTCAATGGTAGCTGAAGATGCTGAAGCTTTCCCAAAGCTAAGACGACTTTATTTATTCGACTGCAAGAAGCTTACTGGGGATTTGCCTCGCTTCCTTCCATCTTTAACAGAGCTTTCCATCAACACGTGTCCACAGCTTTCTTCTTCGCTCCCAGAGATGCCAGTTGTCAGCAGACTAAAACTTGTTGATTGCGACAGGCTTACTCGAGGATGTCATGTTGTAGAATCATTCGAGTGTCTTCAACGCCTGGAAATCTCCACTTCACTTGACTCAACAACATGCACGTCTCTTCCCGCTTCCTTGAAAACGCTACGAATCAGAGGGTGCAAGAATTTAGAATTTCCTCTACCCCACTCATACCACTGCCCCAATCTGAATGAACTTCGTATCTACGACTGTGAAAATCTCATCACCTCTGAATTGAGCTGGAATTTGCAAGGGCTTCCTAATCTTACAAACTTTAAAATTTCATGCTACGGATGTGAAAATCATTTGGAGTCATTTCCGGAGGAAGGACTGCTGCCTAGCACTATCACGAATCTTCAAATTAGTAGTCTGGACAGGCTTAAAACCCTAGACAACAACGGGCTTCAACAACTCACCTCTTTAACATCACTGTCCATCGACGGCTGCCCCAACTTGCAGACAATTCCAGAAGAAGGGTTTCCGCACTCTCTTACAGATCTGAGCATCAATAGTTGTCCTTTACTTGAGAAAAAGTGCGAGAGGGAAGGGGAGTATTGGAACAAGATTTCTCGCATCCCCAGAATTGTCATCGATTGGGAACTTATCAATTAACTTTAAAGACCCAGGTATTTGCTCTTTCTCTTCTTCTTTTTGTTGCGGGTAGTAAAAGTCCATTGAGCTGATTATCTTTTTTATTTTTTTATTTTACTGTTATTATTATTATTATTTTGCTTTCTTTTTTTTCTTTTGGTCAAACTCAGCGATCTTTATTATTGAAACGGGCATAAACAGTTTTGGAGGCTTGTTTTACTAACCACTTTTGTTACGATGGTTTTCTTTTTCTTACTTTTGATGCATATTTTTTTTTTTACCCGATTCTATAGGTCTTCTTCTTATTTTTTAATGCCTTTTTTTTTTTAATCCTTGCTTAATGGTAGAAATTCTATAGGCTTTGCTGTTATTGCAAAATCATGTTCAATGCTCTGCTTTTTACAATGCTTTTTTTTTTTTTTTTTTTATAACAATAATCCGTTTAGGGGTTTTTAACTTTGTCACACCCTAAATTTATTGACCTTTGACAACTTGTTCTCAATTTTATAATTTTAGTAACTTGCCTCCTAAACTTTCTAAATTGCTTCAATATGTGTCATTTTTCGAACTTTTCATTATATTGAGGAGTTGAATTGGAAGATTTACATTACAATTTGATTTTTTTTTTTTTATCTAGAGATTTTCCATCCTCACAGTAGGTGCACTTGGACTTTCTATCAATAATTTAACGGAAGTACAGCAAAAGAGGGTAAATCACAAAAATTTAGAAAATACAAGAGGTACATTGTCATAAGTTGAAGTTTAAGGGGCAATAGTACTAAAAAACTCAAGTTCTTTGGTTTGAATGAGATAAAAAGCTACTGTTAAACTCATGAGTGCTAAAAAACCCAAGTTCTTTAGTTCTTTAGGGGCAATTGGGCAAATATTTTGAAGTTTATAAGCAACAAATTACGTGCTGAAAATAATACAGATTAAACCAACAAATTTTACATAAGCAAAAATAAAAAGTGAAAAAAAAAAAACAAAAAATTTTAAAAAATATGGACAAAAACTGTTTTCACTCCTATCTGAGCATTGATGGTTTTTAAAATATGTGTGATTGTGCTTTCACTTCTATTTGAACATTGATGGTTTTTAGTGAATTCATGTTTCTTAAGTCATGGTTTTTGTTTTTTTTTTTTTTTTTTTTTTTTTTTTTTTTTTTTTTTGGTGTGTAGAGGGAACAAATTCTTCATAGAAAGTTGGTATAGGAGTTTATATGAGTACAAACATTTGATAGAGCTTTAACCATGTCTAA
Source organism: Ficus microcarpa (assembly GCA_025413485.1). Classification (NCBI taxonomy): domain Eukaryota; kingdom Viridiplantae; phylum Streptophyta; class Magnoliopsida; order Rosales; family Moraceae; genus Ficus; species Ficus microcarpa. The sequence continues at coordinate 129,134 of CM046387.1, read as the reverse complement.
TTGTCCCTGATGAAATCTGTGTCTCGTTGGAACTGTAGGACATGAGCAACAAAGTATCAAATCTGTGCCGGTTTCTGCCAATAATACAGGACTGTTTGCAATTCATTTTTCCGCTACAATATCAAGTAGAAAGAATCAAGCCTTGCAAAGTTTTAGATGATGATTGAACCACAGGTGAAAAGCCTTAATGAAGGTAATCATCTAATTGCCAAACATGGAAGGCTAAACATGTAATCTTGGTGACCACCTCCTCATGCAAAATCAAGCTTTTAACATAGAATTAATTACTTCCAATGTTTAACCATGCAGGCAAATCTTTCGCAAAAGAAACGGATGAGACCAGAAATAGCCAATATTCTATAGGCCCTGAGCCTCGGTGATCTTGGATGGACCATCTTCTCTATATCATTTGGTAGTTCATCAATTGTTTCAGATTGAAGGGTTTCTTATGGTTACGTTGGTGGGTCCTGAGTTTTACTGGCATTTTTCTTCTTTGGTCGTGAAGCTATTTGCATCGTTGGCATACTTGTTGTTCTACGATACGTCAAATGGAAAGAAATGGACGATGCTAGTTGAAATGGTTGAAACTTTCTCCATGCTAAGAGAACTTTCTCCTTGCTATTGCGATAAGCTTACTGGGGATTTGTCTTTCTTGCTTCCATCTTTAACAAAGCTTAGAATCTGTAGAAGTCTACAGCTTGCTTCTTCACTCCCAAGGATGCCAGTCATTAGTAAACTGAAACTCAGCAATCATGATAATCTAATCCCAAAAGAAATGAAATATGAACGCACTTCCCAACCTTCAGTGCTTTACAATTTCTGACGCAGCTGTGAAGATATGGAGTCCTTTTTGGAGAAGGGGCTGCTACTTACCACCACCACCTTTGTTGAAATTTCCAAACTTCCATGCCTTGAAGCACTGGAGTAAAATGGGATTAACGAGCTCACTTCTTTGAGAAGATTGGCCCGAGATAGCTACCAAAACTTGCAGACGATGCCAAGATATGAGCTTTCAACATCACTTCAGCTTTTGGAAATCAACGAATGTTGTTTGCTGGGGGAGATATTCCAAAGGAAGGAGGAAACTGAAACAAGATTGCTCGCATCTCCCTTGTTTGAATAAATCAGAACTTTATAATTTCTCGTCGATGAACAAATATTCCAAGAACTTTACACCGAACCAATTTTCCATCAGGTACTTGTTCTTTTGATTTATTATTTAGTCCTGTTGTCAATATTTCTCTTCTAATATTGATTTCTTCATTCTAGCTGATAAGCATGTCTATTGCTGGAGCTTTACTATATCCCTACCTCATCGACGTTTGGTTAGGAATCTGTGTCTAAACAATTTTGCAGGTCTGTTTGGTTCTAGATACCATGTCTGATAATACTAAATAAGTTTATTTTAAAGCATTCTTTGCTTTACTTATCTGGTGATGGTTATGGTTTCTTGTTGTCTAAGAAATCAAGCTTCCACTGGCAAGTTTTTACAAAATATAGGATCTCATGATTCTTAGCCAAGATAGCTGAAAGCTTTCTTTGTGGCTTTTCTGGCGACAAAATTTAAAAACTTGTCTTCCAAACAAAGTATTTGTTTTCTTTAGGTTCTTCTTGTTGTCTTGCAGTTCATTAATCCGCTTCACTAGATATTGGTACCTACTATGAAGAAAATTTCTAATTGGATATCAAAATGCTTACAATCAAATTAAAGAATATAATTCATTAAGTTACCTAGTTTTAGACCAATGACAAAAAATATGAATGGTTTTTACTAGGTCGAGAAAAATCCTAATTCAAAATTGACACTCTAACAGACAAATTAATATTATGTAGAGAAGTCGTAGCTCTTCAGATGAATAATTTTGCTTAATCAAAAGCTAGAGAGGGCTAACTAGTCTTGATTGTTTTGCCTATTTCTTGTCTGCAGAGCTACACTTTTCAGCAGAACCAGCAGGAGAGCTACAACAATTCAAAGCTATATAAGCTCGAATCAATGAACAAAAATCATAATGTGCGAATTAAGGTTAGCAAGTTCTTATAAAAAATGTAGCTCAAAAGTATGTATATTTTATTTCAAATTGCACCGGACCGTGTTTCATGATATATACTTTACAACAATTGCTTGCAGCTATAGCAGGCACCGGCCGAGAAAAGTGTGTTTAGCTTCTATTAAACGCAGGAGTGGTATGTGACATTTGAGAATTTAAAAATCACAGCATTAAAAAAATAAAACAAAATAAAATAAAACCTATATTGTGGCATTTAAGTATAAGAATGATGCAACCGATATATTTGATAGAAGAATGTTTATCTAGTCTAATTATTAATTATTAAAAAAATCTTTAAATTCAGGTATCTGATTGAAAATCTGAGACATGAGCCACTCATGGCTGATCTACACCCCTTTTTAAGAAGATATCCCTCACTGATTGCAAGAAAATTTGCAATAATTTTCACCTTTTGAGTCAGTGAGTTGATGAATATTTTTCAGTAGAGATGACAGATTGGGGCACCCTTCATGTCTCTAGTCTATAGACATCATCTGCAAGAGATGTTGCAAAAAGATGGTTTGTGATACTTGTTAGGCACATTTGTGGTGTCTTGATCTTGGGATGACGGTGGGTGTGATTGTCTTGAAGGAAAGCTGATCAGAGGGGGCCAAGAACATGAACAGTTTCACTCCCATCCACGTCTCTATGTAGTTCATCTGTGTGATTGGCCGATGCCATAACGTTCAATCAACTGAAGTCTTGATAAATTCTTTGAGATTTTTACTTATGTTGCCTGATTTGATCAACAGCTTAAGAACTTTGTAGGGAGGTCTTGTTGGATCAGTACTGCTTGACTGTCGTCATTCTTGGTAACACAGTTGTTTATGAACTGTAAAGTAGCACAACCATCTAAGAACAATATCGAGGCAAGCTGCTCTTCCTTTCTGTCGTCTGACTTGATTATCTCTTTGTTGAAGTAATTACTGAGTTCTTGGCTATCATTCTTGATTTTCAGATACAGGTATTCTGTCATTTGTCCATGTCTACCTACCAACTTTTTTACCAATTTGGTCTTGAATCCCTCTGGCAACAAGGTATTAGGAATTGAAACTAAGAGGACCAACAGAGATTGCCTTTGGAGAGTAGTAACCGTTTAAAGTTTCTTGGCAGAGTATTGCTTGTATCTTCGGCATTATAGTTTTGTCAATGTCTTATCAACTCTGTTTCTTCCCGTCATTTTCTTTAAGAATTCCTCCTCTGCGTCACGTTTGCTTCTCTGATTTGATAGCTATGTCCTGGCTTTCTTTTGCTTCAGTAAAACTATATTTTCCACAGCTTGGCTCTTATGCAGCTCTTTTGCGGGGACCACACATTCCTCGGTCGTTTTTAATGATCTATGCTATCCAATTAAGTCAAGTTATATTGCTGCACATATAAACAAAAAAAAAAAAAAAAAAAACTCTTGAAACAATTATACGAATTTTTTCTTTTTTCTATTTATAATAAGAAATAAAATACTTGAAAGAGTTTCCGAGTGTTGATTGAGTTGGAATGAGGTCGTCAATTGATGAGGATTTTTTGCTACTCTTCTGGGGCTATATTTGGTGGTTCCTATAATCATACGGAGAATATATATACGTATATATATATGTATATATGAATGACAATCATTATTAGTACTTGTGAAAAGAATGGAGCAACAAAGTCATAAAAGAAAAGATTGTTTTGATTCCTACATCTGGAGAAGAAAGTTGATTGGTATGGTGAAGGATTTATAAGTTGCAGGGTAGAGCTTTGATGTTGTCGTCTGCTGCGAGTAGTTGATTTCTCTTTTCTTTTCTTGAAAAGGTGTGGCATGCATCGCGTTCACTTCACTGGGATGCCTAAAATAGCAATGACATGCATTAGTCCAAACGACAATACATCACCTTTGTATGCGCAGCTCTATTCGGCAGGGGCTCTCTCGTGAGCTGGTTCATTCAGCCATGGCAAGAAATCTCGGCCACCCTTACACACACAAAAAGTAATTGTTCCAATCGTCCTGCTGTGATATTTTAGTCAATTTTCGTGGTCATTAAATCGGTGAGGCAATTTCATATCCACCTCTGTATTGAGGTCTTAACTTTGAAATCCAATACTAATATAAAAATAAAATAAAAGAAGTAAATAAAAGGAGGTGTCTTTTGTTGTGATTTATCGATGAACTCTACTACAAAATTTCAAAAGACTACAACCAAATATATGGAATAGAATTACTACTAAAAAAAATGAGAGCGTCAAGGCCAAACAGCCAGAATTCTCATTGAAATCCCCCACTGTATGCTAAAATAATGTTCTGACTAAACTCAGAAAAACAATATCTTGCTCAACCAAAGCTTACTTTTCTTGAAGGTGGAAAAATGCGAGTTCACGGCTCTATCTGCAAAACTAGATTATGACAAGACTCTTAAGACAATTCACGGCTATGTTTAGTAGCGGCAACAACCGCATTCATTAACAGCCCACAAAATCCACCCCTCTCTGACTCATGAATACCAGCGATAGTAGTCCCACCAGGTGATGTAACATCATCTTTAAGCTGACCTGGATGTTTACCAGTTTTAGTGGCCATAGATGCTGCTCCTAGCACCTACAAAGCAAAACGCAAGAATTGAACATTGCCAGAAAATCAATTTCAAATAGACGACAGAAACACAAAGAAGAATATCGTTGGCAACAACTATCAAGACACCAACATACGTACTTACATCACTTTGGAAAGAAAGGGAAATTTTCTACAATAGAACCACCGAACTCGAGTATTTCTACTGAGTACTTCATTAAATTCATATCATTTAAACAAGTGAGAGACTAAAAATTTAGGAAAAACCTAAAGAGTGTTGCACTTCAGAAATTTTATAAAGGCAATCTGAAGTAGGAAAGATTTATGGATGTTCTACTAGCCATTTTTTGGGAAATAATTACGGAAATGAGTGGTGATGCTAGAGACTTGTTTAATAATATTAGCATGCACCAAAAAACGACTTACTGTTTGAGAAGCTAGCCCCAATGCAAGGTCTCGTGGTAACCCAGCAGCAACTCCTCCATCGGCCAAAGCCTCAATAGCCAAATACAAATACACAGGACCACTACCACTGTATGATTTGAAGGCAGAAAGATATCTAAGTATTTTTATTAATTGGGGTGTCAATAAGCATAAATATGACTCTTTACAAACTAGCTGCATACCTCAAGCCAGTAACTGCGTCAAAGTATTTCTCATCCGCTTTCCATATCTTGCCAACCGATCCAAATAATTTGGCTATTAGGTTCCCATCTTCCTCAGTTGCAGCTCCCCCCAAGCTCATAACTATTAACAAAAGAAAACTAAAACCTGAATATTTTCATATGAAAACTAAAGTATGCCCACAAGAATTAGACGGACATGCGGGGGTAAAAAAAGATTTTCAATGACTGAAATTAAATGAATAAATAAAGAGAAAGATATGTAAAGCTTGTGCATGTAAAAGTTGAGCCAATTTGTTTTCGCAATGATAAACTCCTCTTCTTTACCAAGTAAATAAAAGCCATGTGAATTGATCCTTTCATACAAATAGAAACTATAAAGAAATCAAAGCAAAGTGTTCGAAACATGAAACAACATTTAACTAATAAATAAATTAGAAATCTTAAGATAGCTGAAAATGATACCAGATGCTGCCTCGCCTACTGCAGCTGGAGTATTTGGCATTACCCTAATAAACCGGCTGCTACCGGCCCATCCCTGAAATTAATTGAATTGATATTGACAGATTGTCAATCCTTTATATTCTGAACTCAAAAATCCTATAACAAATAAATTCATTAAGGTAGCAAACAAAGAGCAAACGATGAAGCATAGCAAAATAGCACATAGTTGCAGGTCCCAGTTTATTATCCAAGTTTTATAAAAAAATAATTCAATTAAATAAAAAGACCTTTCTTTTTGTCTTTTAATTACAGATGAGATGAGCACCCAAAATGTCTTGTCACTATCATCATAAAACTAAACCTCAAATTTCAAGGGAGATGCGACAGCAGTAACTAAAAATTGGCCATGTCAATTTTTAATGACAAAAGAAAGAAAAAACACTTCATAAACTGAAAAACAAGTGGATTTTCTATTGACATTCTTTTTTCTAGTTTCTAACATGTGCGAGTTTTCGAATTGTGGCTAAATTCAGGTAGTACATCAAACAGAATTCAGGAATCCTTTCAATAGGTCAAATTGAATTCTGTGGTTAAAGTGAGAACTGTCAATTGTTAAGAACCACAGTTATCTATAGTAATTTTCTTAAAAGTTCATCGTCCTCTTTTCCAAATGGATTAAGTAAAACAATTGGCTGAACTGTAATTTTGGACTATTAACTAGTTGATGTAACCTGAGTAGAGTAGGAGAAACAAGGGTGAGGCAAGTTGTATATTTTTCCAGGGATTTGCACACATTTAGGATTGGGACATAATTATTGTCACTAAATGACACAACACATGAGTAGGCCAAAAGACAATGAAGGCGCAAGCTTGTCCATTCCAAGTCGTCAATTACTACAAATAAGCCCGCATTAAAACCTAAGATCGACGTTATGTTGATCAATGGCCAAGAATTGATAATTGCAATGGCAACAAAAAAACTCCCCAAATAAACATTTACCAACACAAATAAGCTTATCAAGCGAACAATCAAATTTAGCCCAAAAAAATGAGATCAAATTCACAAACCTCGAGATCTTTCAATTTGATCCCAGTAGCAACTGAAACCAGAAGCTTCTTCTTGGAAAGGAGTGGCTTCAACTGCAAGACTACATTTTTAGCTGTGATCATAGAAAGAGACAAACTTGTTATGCACTAGTTAATAAAATCTCATGATTTCAGAAAAACAAATAAAACGTTAATATAATAACAGCTTGAAGAATATATATATATATATACACACACACACACACACATACACACACACAAAAGCTTGAAGAAAACTTAGAAAGGGGCTATACCAACCTGAGGCTTGAAAGAGAAAACAACCACATCACTCTCTTCGACTACCTGTTAAAATATATCATATCACACATTAGGTTCCAACTTCCAACAGGGAAAAGAAGACACAAATAAAGATACGATAGCAGGAAAGAAATTATACGAAAAAAAAATGAGCAAACGTTGTTTGGGCGCCGAGAAAATGTAGGAAAATGAAAAAATATTTATATTTCAACATTCTCCACAAAACCGCGACTGTTTTACAAATAATTTTAAGGGACTAACAAAAAAAAAAAAAGACTTTGTTTGGCTACTGAGAAAATGTGGGAAAATCAAAGAATTTTGACATTTGAAATACATCGGACCGCGGAGTATCAAACTTCCATTAAACAAATTAAAACTACAACATTCGATTTTCATAATTCCGACGATTATCAATAAGTATAAATGATCTAAATTTCCCACCAACCAAACAGACTAACAAAAAAAAAAAAAAACACCCATAATACCAAAGAGCACGAGGAAGAAGAAGAGTGGCAATACGTCTTCATTCTTGGAGAGAACTCTGACGCCGAACGACTCGAAGGCCTCGCGACGGAGGGGACTAGAGTGAGAGGTGGAGATGCGAGAAGCCGGCAAGATTCCTGATCGGACGACTCCTCTGGCGATGCTCTCCGCCATTTTTCCGGCGCCGATGAAGCCGAGCTTGTAGGTGTCGGGAGGGATGGGAAAAGCCTCCATTGATGGACTTCTCTGCTACTGTGCTACTGTTGTTCTAGAGAGAGAGAGAGAGAGAGGACTCACTCTCGAAGATGGAAGACGCCAATGGTTTCGGAGGTTTTTCGGCCGTTTCCGATTTTTGGGCTTTTGAGGTGGTTGTACCGCACGTGTCCGCTAGACGTGGAGGGGGAAATTTGCCAAAATGACAACCCAAGAAATGGAAATTAACAAAATAACCTCATTTCATTTTAACATAAGAACGAACACAGCCGTTCTTAGATATTCAAGATTATTTTGTTAATAAAAATTTTTATAAAGTCATTTTATAAATAAAAAAAATGAATAAGGGGGTGTTTGGTGAATGAGTTTAGTTTAAGATTTTTAAGTTTCAATAGTAATTTTTCATAAAAGACAAAAAACTTTTTCAGAAAAAGACAAAATCATGATAAAAAAGTACAATTTAGTTTAAAATAAAATGGTAAACAAACACCTAAGTTATCTTACCAATTCGTTTGTGCGGAGGCGAAGCTAATTTACACTCTAATTCGTTTTTGGATCATGATCCAACCTGATTTAATATTGTTAAGGCCACGTTTGGAAGCCGGTCACAAACCTGTTGTTTTTCAAATTGGTTATCAAAAGCTAGGATATTTAACATTAATGCACCCCAAACTTAATATTTTTTGATAGCTTTCCCTATCAAATTTTTAATTTTCAGCACTTTACCCTATAAATTTGCTAAATTATTGCAATACACCGCATATTAATTTTTTAGTCAAATATTCAATTATTCAAATCCTAACACCAATTTTCCAATTGGTGAGAGAAAGGGGGATTTGGGACTTTAGGAGCTATAAGGCCAAGATTCAATCCTTGACCGGCGTAAAAAAAAAAAAAAGAAGAAGAAGCAGTAAATTAGTTAATATAGAAAAGGTACAGATAGATTGCTTACTATAAAAAAAATTCAAATATTCAAATTAATGTTAAATTAACTAAATGAAGCACATTACAATAGCCATACTAAAAAAGAAAAATAGCACATGCTCAAGGGTGAGTTATGGGGTGAATCATTACTAATACTATTCTCGCTCTCATGGTAGGAGTATCAGAGAGACCAAAAATAATGCTATGAATACCAATTTAAAATCTCAATTTTTTGTATCAATTTATGTTTTATATGAGTTGTTATTGTATTATTGATGGTTATTTAAAATATTCATCAGTTAAATTAAAATTAAAAAGTTATATCTAATAATAATAAAAAATTGATAATTCATTACTTATGAGTTGATATTCAAAAGTTGACAAAAGAACGACAAATATCATCTCTTATAGGCGGAAGAAGAAGAAGAGAGGGGGGGGGGGGGGGGAGGTGTAATCTAAAAGGTTAAATAAAAGTTGGGCTTTTCATGACTTTATTGTTGTTAGTAATCTAAAATATTAAGAATTTCAATGACACCGTACAAAATCCTTAGAACAACCACTAAAGTTTCAAGAACCATATTAGGTTCTTTCATCATGTATGATTTATCTCGAAATATATGGATCAATCACAAAAGAAAAGGAACAACTACTAAATTTTCAAGAACAACCATTCGGTCGTTCTTTCTAAATATTGACTTTAATTTTTTTTTCTAAACAAAAACAAAAATAATCATATGCTGGTTTTTTATTCATGTATGATTTGCCTCAATAACCTTATAAAGACCACACAAAAAATGGAATAACCACTAAAAATTCAAGAACAATCACTTGGTCGTTCCTTCTAAATAGTTCCTTTTTTTACTCTTTAAAAAAATAATAAATGAAACATCAAACGTCTAACAAAAAAATTAAAATTAATGACTTTCTCAAACAAAATTAATGAATTTCTCAAACGACTAGCATTCATAAAACAAAATTAATGAGAACGTAAATTGTCAGACTAATAATTATCATCATTAAGTGATGTTTCTAACATCGGATGGATGTGATGATTTTGGACATTTATTTGAATTATGTCTTTTCTGACCATATGTCACGTATTTATACTTCTGTACTATAAATTATCCTTGTGAAGTGAAGTGACTTATTCTTGGCTCCCTCTAAACATTACCTTAATCTTTCTTATCTCTTTAAGGATATTATGCCATTGTGATTCTGGAGAAACAGAATAAATAGTTTCTGCATATGCCAACATCCAATAATCTGAAATGAGTACTCAGAACAAAGGGAGTATACGTAAGCTCCAGCATGTTGCGGTTGATAAAGACCTGCTGCTGCAATGGCATGAATGCATGGAATCTTATCAATGTCAAAAACCCTACACGTGCAACTCCTTGTCATTAAATTGACATATACATTGAAATCACCATCCATCACAGTGTATTTATTCTCATTCAATTGGTATGACGTCAATGAACCAGCTTCATCAAATTTTCCTTTGGATATTGCATCTCTATTCGGTGTAATTGGTGTGGTCATTATCTTGTTCCTGACCCATAAATCTCATGAGAACTTTTGGATTGAGCGGTTGCTTACAATCATTGAAGTGTCCCTTCATGCGAGCTCCAATTACACAACTGGATACTTGTCTATGATTGATCGATTGATTCATCAATGAGCAAATGTGGATACCATTATATTGTTGAATGATAAAAAAAAAAAAAATTTGAACCGAGCATTTTTGAAGCTCGCACCTGCCACAAGCAATTTGGTTCATCTATACACATAACTTCTTTCAATGACTTGGTTGATTTCTTGACCTTCATTTCAAACTTTTCGTTAATGGCGATGAGGTTTAATTTCGTATTCAATTCTTTCTTGCTATCAAAGTGTTTACCCACCATTAATTCCGAACCATCATTTCTCCCACTATCAAAACTTCTCAGTGGAACAAAATCTTGCCTCTTCAAATTCAGAATGTTGACAACGGCTATCATTAACTCTCTCATGTAGATCATCACCTCTCTCGGATACACCATCATCTTCTTTGGGTACACCATCACATCCTTTACACACCTCATTACCTCCTTCAGGTAAATCATCACTTGTTTTATCTACACCACCATCTTCATTAGGTATTTCCTCATGTATTGTCTCATTTAGTGTTGGATTGAAACCGGTGATTGGAGTTGGATTGAAGCCAGTGATTTTTTTATTGATTGGTGTACTAGTTATACAAAGCTCAACGGATGCTCATAATTACTAAGTAATTCAGTTGGAACAAACCTTGTAACAGATGGGATTTCTTCATTGATCCGACACCCAAAATAGTCGTCATGGAAGCCTAACACACCACTACCATCATTGTTCAAATCATCATCACCACGAACATTTATTGCTTTTCCTTTATCACATTTTTCTTTGATCATAACATGTAGAGTCCTTCCTTGTTTTTTTTTCCGTACAAAAACATAAAATCTATAACATTTGAATCGTTGGAAATAAGAGTTTGTGTAACAGTGTCACTAAATATGTCACCAACAATTTTATGTTTAATCTCAATTGATACTCACCTCGATCAATACTTGTTCTGTCGTAGATTGTCTCTTCCAATTCCAAAAAATTGATACTTCGATCAACCATAAAGCCCTTGCTTATATGAACTCCGAACCATCTCCAAAAGCCGCCATCCACATTTTCCACTTTCCATTCTACTCCACCAGAATGTAGATCCGATTGATACCTATCATGGATTTTGAGATTATCTATCAACAACCAATATAAAAATACAACTACAAAATTTACATCAATCAACACAAAAAAATAAAAAAATAAAACAAGAATCATGTAGGAACGTACGTTATTATTCCACACGGTAAATATAAAAATTGCAAGAACTATCGGAACGACTAGGAATAACCATCCTTTTTCCACACAGTCGTTCAAAACAAATGACGGTTGTTTTGTTTGAGTCATCTTCAACCTTTGTCTACAACAAGGGCAATCCCCAAATTTGTTTTAATTTATGAAAAAAAATTTTTGACTTTTTGGCTAAATAAACATATGCATTTATATATAATTCTCTAAAATTACCTTATACATTTACATATAATCATCTAAAATTATCTTACAAACAACATCGAGTCATTAACTAACTTACATTTTTCCAAAATTTGATTTCGCCTCTTTTTTTCCTTCTTCAAAGCCCTCGATCATAGAACATTAAGAGTTCAATTATTATTGATGTCAATCTTTAGGTGCCATTGTTGCTAGAATGAAGTGATTCTTGAAGGATTTGGGGTGGTTCTTGGCATTTCTCTCTCACACAAACGCCTCCCACCTTTACGAAACTGCTCAAGAAGATTTACTCAGAATATTTGGATTTTTTTTTTTATTTTTTTAACCTTAAATTAATAAATCTAGAGTCAATTAATATATTTACTTTTTACATTATTTTAAAGAAAGAAGGTCATTTTGCTAATTAAATTTTTTTGAAAGTCATTTGCAAATAAACACAAAGTGAAAAGGTCATTTTGCCAATTCACTCGTTGCCCCTTCACGCCTATCACCGAGCCTCTTGTCGTTGGCCACTTATGCAAGATGATCTCAACAGTTCAGGTGGGCAATGACAGAGTGATGGAGGCTGCATTTACGGTGCAGATCTAGGTGACGGAGGTCGGAGACAACGTCCCTCAGTAGCATGATCCTAAAATCCTCTCTGCCCAAGCACCTATCAGGATACCTCGCAGAGTTTGGTGTTTGATCGTGCTTCTCAATAGCTCGGATGGGCGGTGACTACATTTTTGTCATGGATCTAGGCAACAGAGGTTAGGGACGACGTCCCTCGGTGACATGAACCCAAGATCATCTTCGCACAAGCGCTTGTCGAGATTCCTCATGGAGTTCGTCATCTGATCGTAACTGTGGGTCAAAACCTATTTTCCGGGGATCTCACAATGGGCGTGCTTGACCCATCCAAGATGGTCGTAGGTCCTTTTTCTCCGGCGACAATTTTAGGAGGATGGTGGCGATTTCTCGTGCTTGGTTGTCCATGACTCTTACGATGGTATGGGTTTTCTCTAGCAACATTCACTACCATCATTGTCAAGTCTCCTGTTATCATCGTCAGATCTGGCCACCATTGCGGGTGAGGGTTGGTAGTCATTGGCGTTTGATGAACACATACTAATTTTAGTTTTAAAATTTTTTGTAAATAATTTAATCAGATATGATATTTAATTATGACCATTTGGTACATCTATTTGATCTTAACCATCAAAAAAGTCATTTGATGGTCAAGAATTTGTACTCTATTAACGGGGTAAAGTAAGCTTACTCCATTGTAGAATTCCCCAAGATTTTTTCTTTGTTTTGTTACTTTTGTAATACAAATAAATATCACCATGTGCATCAACAATAAGTATAATTGGTTTAAGCCTCATAGTTCCACGTAGGATGCAAAAATATCATTCATAAGTAATGACAATTCTTAAAATAGAATTTAGCTCAAACTAGAATTGAAAAACATATTAGAAGTGCTTATTAAGGACCCTATGGACCTCGCATCAGTCTCGTATAAATTTGGTATCTACTTTTCATTTATGTGCGGAATTTGGAGCACCCGATATCCCTTCCTTCTCAAAATATTGAAGACTCTCATCATTAAGGAGTCTTTATGATTCTAAAAAAATAAAAAATAAGTCTTTAAAAATGCATGCACTTGTAGGCTTCCTTTGGTTGGAAGGACAAAAAGAGTAAGAATGATACTGAGAATTTGAGAGATGGGGAATAAGAAGGATAAGAGAAGTATAGTTGTCCTTCGTATTATTTGGTAATATAAAAACAAATCTCAATTCCTTTGTTTGGCATTAGAAAGAGTATTGGAAGGATAACTATATATATTTTTTAATAAAATTACTATATTACTCATAAAAGGAGTTGTTCAATCATTATTAAATGACGGGTAAAATAGTCTTTTTCACCTAAAAATTTCCATAAAAAAATCTAAATCCCCATCACATCTCCCCTTCCTTCCCGTTTCTTTCTAACCAAACATTGATTAGTCATTCACTCCAACCAAACAAACCGTTAAATGGAAAAAAAAAAAAAAAAAGTGTTAAAGATGTGACCAATAGAAAAATTGGCTTGGACGTGGACTTTTGGCTATGGCACATCAAAAATTTTTTATTTTTGGGTGCTTACAAGAAAACAAAAAGCGGATCGGCCTCCACCAAATCTCACACCTAAACTTGTGCTAATTGGATTGCCATTGTAGTTTTTGCCATGGTCACAGGAAATTTTTGTGTTTGAAGGATATAAAAATATCTTTTAAATGTAATATCTTTTTTGTCAAAATATTAGAGAAATATTGATATCGGTAAAACGTTGGACAATTTTTAAAAAATATTAGAAAATATTGAGGAAATATCGGAAGTTTTGGGTGAAAATTGCAATTTGAAAATTTTCAGAATTTCGGATTTCTATCCTTTATTATCTTTTTGAGTATGCTATAATTATCTTTTATTTTTTCATATAGATGGTTAGAGCAACTAATATATTATAATTATCTTATAAAAAAAAGATATAAAAAGAAAATAAAAGATGACACATAAAAGCTGAGAAAATATATTTTTCTAGATTTTTACAAACTTTATATAATTTCTTATTTATGAAAATAGATTGAGAAGTGATCAAGAAACCAATATATTAATATGTTTATAACTATATTTAACTTTATTTAAATAATATGTCATGACATCAATTTTGTTCGAATCAAGATGGCATCCCAACTATATTTGAATCTTATAAAACTTCCTTTTAGATTTAAGTATGTAAGGTATAATATGTTTCTTATAGAAAACTTATGTATTTATGTATCCTTTTAATATTTGTAATATCCTACAATATTAAAAATGTGATATCCGAATTTTCTATGTCCATATTTTTCTCTTAATGAATTAAATTTACAATATGTTCACAATCGTGAAAAAGCTTAATTTCGAGCTTTTGATCGATTTTATGAATTCTGATGGGTCGAGAAGACTCAAAATTTATTTCTAAACTCGGAAATGGACCTTTCAAGTCGAAACGGTACAAAATTTTACGAAAGTCAACTTTGACCGAAAAAGTCAAAGTTTGACCGACAAAAAGTCAACCCTTTGACTTTTCGAGATTTTTCGAGTTCAGCGCGGAACGAGTTCCGAGAATGAGTTTTGTGAACTAGATAACAAGAATAAGCCGTAAAACGTCCCTAGAAAATCAAGCACACCGAGTTAGAGTTTAAGGGCAAAAAGGGTTCGGAAAAAATTGAGAAAAATATTTTTCGATCCAAAATTCACACAGATAAAAATTGTACTTCGGTATGAGATAAAAATATTATGTTTTGAAAAATCACAATATTAGAATTATCTGTGTAGCATAAAGGAGAAGGAAAATGAGCTGTGGATAAACAAAAATGCCAAACAAGCCTAGACAAGGATTGACATGTGCCATGCCTTAGATGTCACCCTCCACTGGCCTTAAATTAGGCCACATAGAGCTGCTCTCCCTCCCCCTAATTTCGGCTGCACCTGCACAAAAGAAAGAAAAGAAAATAATGGAAAAACAAAAGAAAAAGCCATTTTTTTTAAGGCATAGCAAGACAAGATATGTGCCACCACATGACATCATTTACCCACCAACTCTAGCTTACCTTTTGTGGCAGCCCCTCCCCCTCATCCGGACATCAAAGGCTCGGCAGCCTTGGTAAAGAAAACCAAGAAAAGCAAGCAAAAGAAGGGCCTTAAATTAAGGCAAAAAGCTAACCACTACTTTTCACATCAATCTCTTCCATTCTCTCTCTTATCTTCCTTGTAATCTTTAACCAAAAAACTCTTGCCTTTCATTTACATTGTCGGCAGTAGAGGGAGAGCAAGAGAGAGAGAAAACCAAAGAAAATTTCTTGAGTTGTGGAGCTTAGGAAATCCGGTTCTTCAAGGGGTGAGAGCAAGAAAGAGTTGTGAGATTTTTTTTATGAGTTTTCTAAGTTGGAGCCGACCAAGAGAAGGAGAAGAAGAGGTGAGTGATTCTTGATTTTTTTTCTTGGGGTTTTGCTCTTGAGGTTCGGCTTTGGAAGATGCAAGAAGAGCCAACAATTTTTTTTTTCTTAGATCTCCATTTTTCCTAGGTTAGCCGTGAGCTTTGGTGAGCTAGGAGGAGGAAGAAATTCTTTTCCAACCAAACTAACCTTGGTTCTAGGTAATTTCTCAACCCTAATCCTCTTTATTTTGAGCTTATTTTGAGGTTCAATTTGAGGATTCAATATGGTTGTAAGGACTTAAGTCCATTTATGATTTTGTGCTCTAGTTGGTGTGTATGCTTGATTTCTAGCTCTAGGGTTGGTTTGACTTTAAATTCTTGCTTGATTTGTGATAATTTTTGTATGAACTTCATGCTAGAAAACGTTGTGTGTTTGAATCTTAGGCTCCCGAAGTGTTCGGTCGAGTTAGATGCGCGAAATAGGACGCAAAACGAAAACGAAATCGAAACTGTCCAGATTCGGGTTGAACCTGACCAGTTTTGGAAAAGTGAGATTTTAAGGCCTCTAGAGGCCGAATGGGTTAAAACTCAAAACACGAAAGTTCCTCGGAACAAGTTTTTCTAGAGGATAGCGTGGACGGAATACCAAAATAAGGCTCCAAAGGTCTTCGTTTTCAAAGAAACCCGTGGCTGACCCCTGGGCGCAGTCCCACCGGATTTTTCGGAGTCAGCCGGTTTTAAAAAAAAAACTGGTATCAATCTAGGCAGAATTTGATTTTTTGCAAAACACGAAAGTTTTAGCATTTTTCGATAGCTACAACTTTCGTGAAGACAAGTTTTTCAAATTCCCGACGGATTTTTAAAATAGACGTGTTTAATGAGAGGTGTGCAAGGAATCCGAAAATTCCTTCACCAAAGTTTTACAAAGTGTTTTCAAAAAAATTGTAAAGTGTTATAAACCGTTATTTTAACTGCGAAAACCGTTCTAAAGGCGGGTTTCGACCTTAAATGACATTTATAAGTAATTATTTCAAAAGTCGGAATTTTATAAAGAGTTTTACGGATTTTTGAGAAAAAATCTTGTAAAAGTGCAAAAAGGAAGAAAATGTAATTTTAAGTTAAGAAAATTTAAGAAAATGTATTTTTCAAAATAAAAATGGTAATCAAGCCGATTACGGGCCGTAATCGGGAATAGGACCCGAGTTATTGGGCTTAGGCCCAAAGAGCCCAAAATTGACAAGGGTTGACCAGTAGTTGACCAATTGTCAACTTTGGTTGACCCACAGTAAGAAAGAGGTAACCTTAAGGGTTATCCAACGTAACCCTAAGGAATACCATAAGTTTAATAGGCCAAGAAAAAATGAGTCAAGGTCATTGACCCAATATGCTATAATAGAAGGATAAGCCCAGAGTGTTAAGGAGTAATCCAATAGAAGTTAAAGGAGAAAATTAAGAGGTTATCCAACGTAGCCTTTTAAGGGATTAATCAAGTCCAAAATTTATCCCCAACAATAAAAGGCCAATTAGGACAGGTCAGTAATCTGACGGGGACATACAACTAGGTTATAGTGGGTATGTTGGTTAGGGTACCAACGTTCTACAATTAGAAACGGAATCTCACGTATGTCCTTTTTCAAGCAGGAGAGGACGTGTAGCTGTGCTTCGAGACAAGACAGCGACAGTAAAGGAATTAGCGCTAGAGGTAAGTACAACTCCGCCTACAGCATAGGCTCTAGTTGATGCTTACTAAAGTAAGATTAGATGCATGCTAAGGGTGTATGATATTGTATGCTATGTATGATATGCTATGCGATGTTGTGCTATAAGTTAATTGCCATGTCAATTGTGCTAGTATGCCATGTATAGAAAGCATGATCAAATATGAATTAATGTTCAGTATGAGTTAGGATTATGTGACATCACGATTGCATGTTCACTAAATTCCTACAAGATAAATAAACTCAAGATTGAGTTAAGAAAATATAAGAAAACATAAGAAGGCAAGCGAGCTTGCCGGTGTAGTACCACCCGTCCGAGGTCGGGTAGAATTATGGTTTGAGTTGGACAGGACTGGCCGCCCCAACCACTCCATAGTTGCGCGCCGGGTACGAACACCAAAGGTAAGGGCCCTAAAAGAAAGATAAGCGAAGAAAGTAAATACGAGCATAACTGGACCATGCATGTGTAGACATTGTTAGTTATGCTATTATGAACGACGTTATGTGATTATGAATGGTTATGTATGGATATGTATGTTAAGTTAGAAATGTATTTTCGATATGGTTATATGTAAGTCGCGGATGAGACAGTTGTACTTGCTGAGCGAAAGCTCACTGTCTTACGTCTATGCTGTAGGTAAGCAGCCTGTCGTCAATGCATGATGCAAGGTGGCGAGGCGTGGCGAGGCAAGCTGTGAAATCGTGGGACTTTATGCCGCTACGCGTTTTGACCTTTTTGAGTTTTTATAATTATGTAATTAGATTTTATGCTGACACCTTTTCTAAGAACACGTTTGATTTGTGTATATATAAAAAAAAAAATTTCCGCTGTGTTTTAAGCTAATTTATAAGTATGTAAGTAAGTAAGCCAGCAGTGTAACGGCCTGTGCAAGGCGGGTCGTTACAAAAAATGTATTTTATAGTATATTTTAGTAACTTTCATTCTGATATATCCACCGAGATCGGTAATATTTTTGAAATTTCTATAAAATTAAACTATCAATATTTCTGTCGATGTCAATATTTTCATCCTTGATTTTTGCTGTGGGATTGTCATTGTAGTATTTTTACTGCACGTTGATCACAAGGTGGATCACTAATTGACTCGCACTGTTAGTACAAAAAAATGTATCATAAAATATTAAAAAAGTACTCTCAGACGTAAACTAAAACATTAAATTTCATAACATGCAAACAATGCATATTCCTTTTTTAATGATTAATATCTAACCTTTTCTTTTCTTTTAGTACAAAAAAATTATATAAAAATATAAACAAAAGAGAACTGTACCTTAGAGTGTATTTTTCTATCCTATTAGTAGATCATGTTGTTTTAGTCACTAAATTGTAATCGTTGAATTTATAAATGTGAGCAGTTTTGTATCTTATGATTTTTTTAATGACCCGAACACATACAAATTTGACTATTAAGTTTTTAATCGGATGACCGAAAAAACTTACTCTATTAATGAAACCAAATAACATAACCATCCAAATTTATATGCAAAACAATTTCCTACCATCATGTTTTACCTTATTAGTTGATTAGTGTTGTGACTTTTATAATGCAAGTGTATATTATCGTTCACAAGTAGTAAATATAGTGAATACAGTATCATTCTCACGAGAATTGATTGCTAACTAATTATCAAAATTGGTTAACCCTAATTTTATTAGAATAAACTGAAAAGGAATTTAAAATAAAAATAACAATAAAAATAGAAATAGATATCAAAACATAGAACTCAAAATACTAAAAATAATTTGAAAAGAAATCAATGTGAGAAAAGTCTAGAGGTTTGATTTCACCTAACCGTCAACTATGTATCTTCATGCCAACTTATTACTGATCAATTTTTCCGAGTTTATGAGTCAAAGAATCTTATACTATTCAACTCCCTCTCCCAAGTGCCAAGCGAAAATATTCTTACAACCTGATTTTGATATCCATATAAAAACCAAGAATTAAAAACTCATTATGATTTATGATTATTTTTAAATGACTTCAAATAAATTATAGGCATCTGGAACTCTATAAAATCTTAGGTTGTATTATCCCTTAACAATATCAAAAATTCCCTTTCCCGAGTGTCAAATTCTAAATATAAAATCATCTAACTCATGACCAATAAATTAAAAGCATTAAAAACAAGATAACTGATAACTCTAGAAATTAGAGTTATCTTAAGCACTTTTAGACTTGGTTGCATTTCGTTTAAAGAGTTTGTGTGTATTTTTTAGCTTATTTTCCTTTGTTTTGTGTTTTTATGAATTTTGTGTCTTGGATTTAAATGTTTAGATGAGATCATGGGAAATGTGAAGAAAAAATAGGATCATTTGATGGCTTTGTGAGTGTTTTAATTCTGTTGTGAAGTGCAGGTGTGCTTGAACCGAAAATGCTGTAGCAAATGCTGCAGCATTCCTTGCAGCAAGCAGTGGCAGGGGCTGAGTCAAAATGCTGCAGCAATTCCTGCAGCAAAGTTGTCCAGCTGGCAATTTTTCTGATAAAGTAAAAGAATAGATGACAGCTCATATGGTGGGGGCCACTTCTTTGCTTCAGCTGGGAAGCTTCACACGTGGGCTTGGTTTGTTGTCCTAAAGAGTATTGTTTTGGGCATTGGAAAAGAGGCAGCCGACAATAATCAAAGGAGGAGTCCGAAAAACAGAGAAGAAAAAGAAAGAAGAGGAAAGTGCGAAGAAAAAAGGGAGGGAGAGCGAGAAAATATTGGGCAAGAGAGAGAGAACGGGGCTGAGATTTTTCTTTCATCTTTGCGCCATTTTGGAGAGGACACTGGGAAGGAAAAGAAGAAAGGAGAAGAAGACCCATCTGGAGCCATTTGGAGTTTTTTCTTCTTCATACTCTTGCTTGATTTATTTTCTTATTTTCTTTCTCTGTTGAACAATGGATGACGTTTTTCACTTTGATTTTGTAATCCGAAACATGGGCTAATCTTCTTTAGCTAGGATTGTTGATGAACCTGAAATTGTGAGGATGATTTGAATGTTTTTTTTGGTTGAAATGTTGGGCGAATTTTTCCTGTTCATCTGAGTGCTTGAATGATAATTTCTATTGTTGATTGGCCATCAATATATAGGGAACTAGGCTTGTTTAATTCTGGAAAGGTTAAATTGAGCTAGAAATAACTTGGATGATGCAAGTTCAATATGCTTTTTAAAGTTTATATTGATTTGTGAATGGTATAGGAATATATTGTTTGCCTTGTATAACCCATTGAAATTGATGCTTGAAATTGTATTATGAGAACTAGATTCACATAGGAATATGTTGAAAAAGGTTTAATAACTTTTAATCATACTGAATTCGGAAGAATTTTATGATAAAATAGAATTTCGGTTAACAGGACAGGTTTTGCTGCAGCATTTCCTACAGCATTCGGGTCTGACTTGTAATTGAGGGGGATTTGGCAATTCTAGTTTAATTTTCATTCTTGATTACAAACTCTTGATTGATTCTTGTTCTTTTTGTTTATTTTCATGCCTTTTTAGTGTACCCTTTTAATTTCATTAGTTTACAGCATTTTTCCTATCTCAAAAACCGAATTTAAATTAATTTGAGTTTAATTTCTTTTGCAATTTATTTTAACAATTCAATCCCTGTGGAGACGATATTCTACTCACAATCTATATTACTTGTGCGATTACGTACACTTGCGTAGACTTATATACACTAGATAATCGCGAACAATAACACAAATTAAATGAATGAAAAACCTCATAAAATAAATCGACAATCAAAACATAGTATCAAGTGTTGATTATATATCTCCTCTAGGAAAATAAGATTAATTCATAAATAATAAAAATCTACAAAATAAATTTTCAACTATTTTTAAATTACAAAAATCAAAAGATAAGAATATAATAAGAAAAATCCATTTATGAAAGTGTCATAAGTCTTCAAGATTTTCCTCTAATTTCCTATTCCTTTTTTTCTTGATCTTCAAGATGATCTTCTTCTAAATTTTGTTAAAAACAAAACCTGAAACCAAAAATAAAAATAAAAATATTAAAACCTAATTCTTAAATATAGAGTCCGTTTGGTGAATGAGTTTGAATTGAAAATTTTAAGTTTCAATAGTAATTTTTGTTGACTTTTCAGAAAAGACAAAAAAAATTTTCAAAAAAAGATAAAAATTGAGATGAAAATTTTAAGTTTGAACTCACGAAACAAACGAGGCCATATTTTTTTCTTTTTCTTCGAATGGTTTTCGGATCCAGAAATTCGGAAGTCAGAGACACACGAAGCCCTAGGCTTTATTTATAACTCTCCATAGCCAGCCAAATTTCGCTTTTCTTAGGGGGTGTTTGGTGAATGAGTTTAGTTTAAGATTTTTAAGTTTCAATAGTAATTTTTCAGAAAAGACAAAAAACTTTTTCAGAAAAGATAAAAAACTTTTTTAGAAAAAGACAAAAATCATGATGAAAAAAGTACAGTTTAGTTTAAACAAACTTGTGTCCGAACTTACCGTTAGGTTTCCCATTTCATTTTATTATTTATTTTTTCTTTCTTTTCTTTTCTGCTGCAACTGATGTACAGCAGCAATCCATGGGACTATTGGACAGGTGGCGGCGACTTTTATAACCAAGAAGAGGACGTGTGGTGGGTTAGCATTGGGTAGACCTCGAAGGTGCATGGGACGACCCATTCCGGAAAACCTCTGGAACATTGAAGCCATCTGGAAACGCACATGAAGCTGCGGGTTTGCTGCACTCGCGATCTGGGATGCTGAAAAGCTGATCCGACGATTTAAAGGGAGTGTGGACGAGCATGGAGAGGTCTGTTGGTGGGAAATTTTGGAACTGAATTTCGTCCATGTTTTTAATTGACTTTTTGATCCCATTTGAGTTCTAAATTGATACTTTTATCCTTATTGACATAATTAACCTACACACATTATAATTTTAAGAGAAAAATCAAAATAAATATTAAGATTGTAACAAAAATATAAACTTAATAATGCTAAATTAACTCTATAAAATTAGAGTTATCAATTAGCCAATTCATTAAAAAATTGTTTAGCATCCTATAAATCAATTACCTTCTTGTTTTAAGCAAATATAAATAAATTCATATATATACATTTATATTTACACCAAGTCTTATATTCAATACCATATGATATTCGGTAATATGAACTTCAATTATTGTGACGGTAAATTTTAATTACTATAAATGTGAATTTATGCATAAAGAAATATAATTAAAATAAATATAAATTCTTCTTATTTCATATTTTTTTTCTACATGAATTTATATTTATAATAACTGAAATTTATATTTATAATAATTTTATGTTATTGGACGGTACGGAATACAAGACTAACCCACTATATGTTATTTTACCATTTTGTGCTCTACCGAAAGAAAAACACTTTTTTGTGAATAACAATCTCAATAATTTCCAACCGTGTATAAAAACAAACTTTGTGAGCTCATCAATCACGATACCTGATTCCTTGTGTGCCATGGTATAGACTTTCTTTCCTAATCATTCCAATTTATGGGAATTATTTAAAAAAAAAAAAAACCTTTTCAGAACAAAAAACGTAAAC
The DNA here is from genome assembly GCA_025413485.1 of Ficus microcarpa. NCBI lineage: Eukaryota > Viridiplantae > Streptophyta > Magnoliopsida > Rosales > Moraceae > Ficus > Ficus microcarpa. The sequence continues at coordinate 106,201 of CM046387.1, read as the reverse complement.
TAATTATGTGTGAAAGTAAAAAAAAAAAAAAAAAAAAATCATCGATAAATCACAAGGAAAAATTATGGAGACCGCAGGTACTTTGGCAACTCTTTAATATATAGCTCAACTTTTTCTTTTCTTTTTGTTTTTTTTTTAATGTAAACGATCTATAATGTTTGTTTTTCTTTTATTTCTATAATGATTAATTGTTGATATATTAAAGTCCATTATTGATAGAGTAGTCCATTATTGATAAATTAATATATTACTAATTTACTGATTAGATACCGTATGATCATCAAATCTATCACCGCTATTGATTGATCATTTAAACAATGATTATTTTTAAAAATTAAAAAATAATTAAGACATTTAATAAAAAAAAAATTATTAAAAAATCATTTTCTTCCGAAAGCTCCAAACTATAATTATAATGTGTCATTTTATAGCAAAATCAATTTTTGGAGGGATAAATCAAAATCCGTTAGATTAAAGTAAAATATTAAATTTAAAAAGCAAAAAAATATGTGTGTGATGTGACATAGACCCCACAAGTATCTGACGCACAGGAGTTTAGATGCCTTTGAAACTCTTTTGATCGGACGGAACGTGATCGTAACACGTGTTCTTAGAATACAATTTTATACGATATTTTCCTTTCCCCTATTTTGCGGGCACCGCATGTAACCCAAAACCAATCTTTAGCCGCCCCCACCTAAAAAAAAAAAAATCGATTTAATCCCAATTCCCAGAATACTTCTACTACTATAAAATGGTCACCCATAATTTTACAAGCCCCTTCACACAAAAACATACGAGAAAAAAAAGAACAACAGAGACATAAAGTGAGGGGCTAAAAAATGGCAGACCTATTCATTAAGCAAGCAAATCAGTATGCCGAGAGCCGGCCAGGTTACCCGAAAGAGCTGTTCAAATTCTTAGCCTCCAAGACGCCCCTCCACGACCTTGTCTGGGACGTCGGCACCGGAAGTGGTCAAGCTGCACAATCTGTGAGTTTTTTCACCCCAAAAATCCTAACTCTTTCTTATCTGATTTGCATATTTGTGCAGATTGAGTTTTTGGTTTCTGAGTAAATCAAACCTGCTTAGCACCTATCAACAATTACAGCAATCCTTTCCATGTTGCTAAAATTTTTAGTGTCATGATCTATTAAATTAAGCCCCTGTTTGGTGTGGATGCTTGATTGGAGTTTTGAGTATATTTTGATTAGAGTTGGTGATATTTTGAACCATGAGTTTCGTTAAAATGAATTGTTTGAAGTTAAATAGTGTAAACACTTGAAATATGTTCGAAAGAAAATTATTAATATAGATCTTGTTTCGTTTTTCTAATTATTTAACGTAATTTAAAAAAAAAAGAAAAATAATTTAATTTCGAGTTTAAATGACATATAAAGTATGGATTTTAAAGAGAGATTTTAGATATGTGAATTGTGAAATGGATTTATCTATGGAGAAAAATACAATAAACTTTTAGAAAAAAATTTGGTTAGAGTGGACTGAGCAATGGTAGGCTACGTTATTTATGTTAGAACTTTGTTTACTGTTGATTAAGGCAATTCATCGCCACGACTACGATTTAATCATACATTTTCTGCTTTTGCCCCGCAGTCGATTCTTCAAGCATGATCGTTCATTTTATCTTTATCATCACGTTTCAGTTGTTTTTTATCATGTGGAATCCAACAATTAATAGACTGCACGTTGCGATCAGAAATGACTAATCGTATTGTAGTCATTATTTAAAATTTGTGATACAAAATAATTTGCTTCAATGTATGATTAATTTCAGCTAGCTGGGATCTACAAGAACGTCATAGCCACAGACACAAGCCAAACACAATTACAACTGGCACCAAAACTCCCCAACATCCGCTACGAGCACACCCCGCCAGTCATGTCCATAGCCGAAGTGGAACAAAGATTGACACCGAAATCAAGCCTTGATCTAGTCACCGTAGCTCAAGCCCTTCACTGGTTCGACCTCCCGAATTTCTACGACCAAATTAAGTGGGCGCTCAAGAAACCAAATGGCATCATCGCGGTGTGGTGCTACACCTTGCCAAGAGTCAATGGCACGGTTGACACGACCATAGACCGATACAACAGCGTTGTTTCCAAGCCTTATTGGGGCCCGATGCGTAAATTGGTGGACGATGAGTATAGGAGCGTTGATTTTCCGTTTGAGGCCGTGGACGGAGAAGGCGAAACGGGGCCGTTTGAGTTTGTGAGTGAGAAGGTGATGGACTTGGAGGCGTTTTTGCAGTATCTGAGGTCGTGGTCCGCGTATCAGACGGCTAAGGATAAGGGTGTGGAGCTGTTGGGAAGCGATGTGGTTGAGGAATTCAAACGAGCTTGGGAGAGTGATGAGGAGGGTGGAGATGGTAAGAAAATTGTGAAGTTTCCTGTGTTTTTGAGGATTGGAAAAGTGGGGGAGATCTAGAACAATTACAAGATTTATGACAAGTTTAATAATTATTTAGTTACTTTGTGTAACTGGTTTTAAGATGATTTTATGTTTCGTTTGGTTTCCATAACCATGTTTTCCTATAACTAATGTCTCCTGCAACTTTAAACGTGTTAGTAGAAGGAAAAAAAGCATAACACTTGTTCAAACGTTCGCTCTGAACACGTATTCATAACAACTTGCCCTTTTCTAAGGTTTCCCATTTCATTTTATTATTTAGTTTTTCTCTCTTTTCTTTTCTGCTGCAACTGACGTACAGCAGCAAGCCATGAGACTATCGGACAGGTGGCGGCGTCGTTACAATTATTAGCCAAGAAGAGGACGCGTGGTCGGTTTGCATTGGGTAGACCTCGGAGGTGCATGGGACGACCCAATCCGGAAAACCTCTGGAACATTTAAGCCATCGGGAAACGCACCTGAAGCTGCGGGTTTGCTGTACTCGCGATCTGGGATGCTGAAAAGCTGATCCGACGGTTTAAAGGGCGTGTGGACGAGCATGGAGAAGTCTGCTGGTGGGAAATTTTGGAACTGAATTTCGTCCATGTTTTTAATTGACTTTTTGATCGCATTTGAGTTCTAAATTGATACTTTTAATCCTATTGATATAATTAGCCTACACATATAATAATTTTAAGAGAAAAATCAAAATAAATATTAAGATTGTAACAAAAATATAAACTTAATAATGCTAAATTAACTCTATAAAATTAGAGTTATCAATTAGCCAATTCATTAAAAAATAGTTTAGCATCCTATAAATCAATTACCTTCTTGTTTTAAGCAAATATAAATAAATTCATATATATATATATATATATATTTATATCTATACCAAGTCTAAGGGGGAGTTTGGTGAAGTAGTTTGAGTTGAGATTTTTAAGTTAGAATAGTAAATTTTTTTGAATTTTCAGAAAAAACAAAAAACTTTTTGGGAAAAAGACAAAAACTTTTTGAGAAAAAGACAAAAAAAATTTGAGTTGAGTTGAGATGAGATGGTTTACCAAAGATGCCCTTATATTCAATACCGTTTGGTATTCGGTAATATGAATTTCAATTATTATGAATGTGAATTTATGCATAAAAAATATAATTAAAATAAATATAAATTCTTCTTATTAAATATTTTTTTATATAAATTTATATTTCTAATAACTCAAATTTATATTTATAATAATTTTAAGACTAACCCAATATATGTTATATTACCTTTTTGTGCTCTCCCGAAAGAAAAACACTTTTTTGTGAATAACAATCTCAATAATTTCCAACCGTATAAAAACAAACTTTGTGAGCTCATCGATCACGATACCTGATTCCTTGTGCGCCAAGGTATAGACTTTCTTTCCTAATCATTCCAATTTATGGGAATTATTTAAAAAAAAAAACTTTTCAGAACAAAAAACGTAAACTAATTATGTGTGAAAGTAAAAAAAAAAAAAAAAAAATATCATCGATAAATCACAAGGAAAATTATGTAGACCGCAGGTACTTTAGCAACTATTTAATATATAGCTCAACTTTTTCTTTTCTTTTTTTTTTTTTTTAATGTAAACGATCTATTATTTTTGTTTTTCTTTTATTTCTATAATGATTAATTGTTGATATATTAAAGTCCATTATTGATAGAGTAGTCCATAATTGATAAATTAATAGTATATCATTGATGAATTAATATATTACTAATTTACTGATTAGATACCGTGATCATTAAATTTATCACCACTATTGATTAATCATTTAAAAAATGATTATTTTAAAAATTAAAAAATAATTAAGACATTTAATAAAAAAAAATTTTAAAAATCATTTTTTCTAAAAGCTCCGAACCATATTTATAATGTGTCATTTTATACCAAAAACAATTTTTGGAGGGATAAATCAAAATCGGTTAGATTAAAGTAAAATATTCAATTTAAAAAGCAAAAAAAATATGTGTGTGATGTGACATAGACCCCAAAAGTATTTGACGCACAGGAGTTTAGATGCCTTTGAAACTCTTTTGTCGGACGGAATGTGATTGTAACACGTGATCTTAGAATACAATTTTATACAATATTTTCCCCTATTTTACCGGCAACGCATGTATCCCAAAACCAATCTTTAGCCGCCCCCACCTCAAAAAAAAAAAAAAAAAAAAAAAATCGATTGAATCCCAATTCCCAGAATACTTCTACTACTATAAAATGGTCCCCCAAAATTTTACAAGTCCCTTCACACAAAAACGTAGGAGAAAAAAAAGAACAACAGAGACATAAAGTGAGAGGCTAAAAAATGGCAGACCTATTCGTTAAGCAAGCAAAGCAGTATGCCGAGAACCGGCCAGATTACCCAAAAGAGCTGTTCGAATTCATCGCCTCCAAGACGCCCCTCCACAACCTTGTCTGGGACGTCGGCACCGGAAGTGGTCAAGCTGCACAATCTGTGGGTTTTTTCTTCCCAAAATCCAAACTCTTTCTTATCTGATTTGCGTCTTTGTACATATTGAGTTTTCGGTTTCTGAGTAAATCAAACCTGCTTAGCACCTATAAACAATTACAGCAATCCTTTCCATGTTGCTAAAATTTTTAGTGTCATCATGATCTATTAAATTATGCCCCCTGTTTGGTGTGGATGCTTGATTGGAGTTTTGAGTATATTTTGATTAGAGTTGTGTGATATCTTGAATCATGAGTTTTATTAAAAATGAATTATTTAAAGTTAAATAGTGTAAAAACTTGAAATAAATTTTGAAGAAAATTAATAATATAGATGTTATTTTGTTTCTCTTATTACTCAATGCAATTTAAAAAAAGAAAAATCATCTAATTTTGAGTTTAAATGACATATAAAGTCTGGGTTTCAAAGAGAGATTTTAGATATGTAAATTGTGAAATGGATTTACCTATGGAGAAAAATACAATAAACTTTTAAGAAAAAAATTTGGTTGGAGTGGACTAAGCAATGGTGGGCTCTGTTATTTATGTTAGAACTTTCTTTATTGTTGATTAAGGAAATTCATCGCCACGACTATGATTTAATCAGACATTTTCTGCTTTTGCCCTGCAGTCGATTCTTCAAGCATGATGGTTCAATTCATCTTTATCATCACGTTTCAGTTGTTTTTTGTCATGTGGAATCCAACAAGTAATCGACTGCACGTTGCGATCAGAAATGACTAATCGTATTGTAGTCGTTATTTAAAATTTGTGATACAAAATAGTTTGCTTTAATGTATGATCAATTTCAGCTAGCTGGGATCTACAAGAACGTCATAGCCACAGACACAAGCCAAAAACAGTTACAACTGGCACCAAAACTCCCCAACATCCGCTACGAGCACACCCCGCCAGTCATGTCCATAGCCGAAGTGGAACAAAGATTGACACCGAAATCAAGCCTTGATCTAGTCACCGTAGCTCAAGCCCTTCACTGGTTCGACCTCCCGAATTTCTACGACAAAATTA
>CM046387.1:82891-100189 GCA_025413485.1 Ficus microcarpa | reverse complement strand
TGATGTTCTTACATACATTTGAATATCTCTTCCTCTTCAAGATCAGTACTGGGATGATGCCGTAATAACAGAATCTCAAATTTCGACTGTACCACAATGTAACATGGAATTCTCATCTGAGGAGGAGGCTTACAAATTCTTCAAGAATTATGCTGCACAGCTTGGTTTCAAAGTGAGGAAAGGAAAGGTGCAATGCACATTAGATGGAACGGTGCCTGGCACATCAGATGGAGAAGCGCCGATAACTAAATGAATTTTTCTGTGTTCCAAGGAAGGGGAACGATCAAAGAAGATATCGGAGAAGGCACTGAAGTCTAAGAGAAAAGAAAAAAGAACAGGTTGCAAAGCAGACATCCGATTAGAGTCGAAAAATGGTAAATGGGTTATCTACAGTTGTTCTCTTGAGCACAATCATGAACTTGAAAGGCCAGGACAAAGGCATGAAATGGATAGAACTTATTCCAGTAACTTTCAAGTTGTTGGGACAGAAAATACTGTTGATGGTGCTAGAGTTGCCGATACAGAAGGTGAAATGGCTGAGAATCAAAGTCCCGAGAAAGTCATTAAGTTGCCACCAGAAGACGTTTAAAGTTTATTGAATTGTTTTTCGCACTTACAAGTGGAAGATCGAGCATTTTTCTACGCAATACAAGTCAATTCAGAAAACCAAATGACTAATCTCTTTTGGAGAGATGGCAGGTCAAGGATAGACTATGATCATTTCGGGGACGTGCTTGTTCTAAAGACCTTCATATCAAATGGATAACGATGTCATTTGTGCCCCACTTTAAGGAGTTAATCATCACGAGGAATTTGTCTTGTTCGGTTGCGCTTTGTTACTCGATTATACTGTGGTGTCATATAGGTGGCTCTTCAGAACTTTCATGGAGGCAATGGGTTACCATCAAACCAAAGACACTTTTTACAGACACGTCTGAAGATATTGCTTGTGCAGTTGAAAAATAATTTCCAGAGACGAAGCACATTTTTGGTGCGAGCTTTATCTACAAAGGCACTGAAAAACGCCTCCCAACATATTTAGAGGATCTTGACTTTGTGAGGATATTTGAAAACCGCCTGCTTCATTGTGAATCAGAGCAAAAATTTGAAGGATGGAATCTTTTGATGGAAACTTATGGATTTCAAGAAGATCCATGGCTTGGTACTGTTTACAAAACTCGGGAAAAATGGTCTCATTTGTTCAGTAAAGTGACTTTTTCTGCGAACTTAGATTTTTATTAGATTAAGTATAAGCTCTCAGTATTTTCAAAAGCTGGACTAATGGGATTGCAACTCTATCAGATATTTTTGCCCAATACATAGAAAATGCAGAGAAATTCCGTTCAGTCGAACTAGAACTTGATTTTTTTTTTTTTTCGATGGAAAGGTCATTAAAACATAGAATTGGGATGGAGAAACATGCGGCAGATGTATATACTCTTAGGGTGATGAAAGATTTTGAATACGAACTTAAAAGGGTTATGTCGCTTGCAATGGACGAAGTTAGTCCTGGGCCCATTTGTGTGTATAAGTTGAAAGACATAGAAAGTGACCATGGGGAAGAAGTTAGCTTCGATTGTACTAATTCCAGTCAGCTGCGGCTGTAAAAGGTTCGAATCTAGGGGACTCTTGTGTTGTCATTCGTTGAAGGTACTCAATGTGAAAAATATATTCCGAATCCCAGAGCAATACTTATTGAAGAGGTTGACAAGATCTGCTAGAGAAGGAGAGGTAGTTAAAGGGATGTCTGAAAGCGATAACATGGCTAAGAAGAGCAGGAGGCCGCATTCAAGAAATCTTATGCACAATCCCAACTTTAGTTTAAACTTTAGTTGAAATACATTATCTATTTCTACTAAATATCTCTAATGATTATTTGTGCAGATTCAGCAAAAAGAAAGGAAGGTTGTTGCATGGTATTCTAATCTCCGAGTTAAGGCCTGTTGATAACCTTTTTGACTGTTTTGTTTATGATTTACTTACCATGAGGGCTGTATTTTGAGAAATGAACTCATTTTGAAGTTGTGTAATATTTTCTATAAACAAACGGCTTGTTTTCGAAGTATTAAACCTATTTGCGCAATAACGTGGGTTTTGTTCTTTTGATTGTTGGAATTGAGAAAGTTTTGGATTTGGTTTGGTACTGTGGTTAATGGTCGTAGATGTTTTCAACATTTAGGCCCAAAACAACTGAAAAAGGCCCCAACCTGAAAAAGTCAGATTACCCCTGTAAGCTACCGGGTTACCACCAGGTTACTCCCCAACAAAAACCTGTCAAAACCGACTGACCGAAACCGAAACCGAAACCGAACATCCGAAAATTGACTGTAAATCCTGTGCACTATTAAGTCAAAACCGACCTCTTCGAAACCGACAGTTTCTAACCGGCGTTCAGCCCCTACAAAATATAAATTTGGATCCTTCCTCTGCTTTGTCATGATAGTGCCTTCACTCATTCTGGAATGGCTTCATGAGCTGTACGGATTCGGAGAAAATCCACGTTTTCTTGGTTTTGTTTTTTTGAAAAAAAAATATATATGACTGTGCGTTTGATCTACTTTTGTTTTGGCTTCCCAATTTCCTTCACTCAACCATCGCCGCCAATCCTTCTCTGCTGAAGCTTTCTGATTTTGGCTGATTTTTCAAAAGTTCCTGCTCCGTTCGCTTTGTTCCTTAATCAGTGATTGTGATCTGTGAGTGTGTTTGTCTACATCTTTTCTTTGCACTAATTAAATGGGTTCATTTTGGGTTCATTTTTCGTTTTTGCTTTGCTTTGCTCTACATATCATTTTTCGTTTAGCTGGCTTAGTTGAATATTCTTCTCCCTCTGACTCAAACTTTTTCTTACCATAATGATTCAATTCCTATTAGTTTCACCGATACATACATTTAATCTAGTGTCTAATGGTGATTTCGGATTTTGTTTTGATTTTCGTTTTTTGATCGGATTCCTGATCTGCTCTGATTTTTCCAAATTTCAATTTTGATAAATGTTGAGACGTGATTTCTAATTGTGATTTCGTCGTACAAATGTAGAGATTAAAAAAAATCCTTAATTGATTGGTGGGATAGTAAAGAACTTTATTTCTGGTACAAAAAGAAAGGACAATATTTATTCCGGAATTTTGAAGGGAAAAAAGGGAACTGTTCTTGTCTAATTGTACGAGGAAATCTTTGGCTCTTTGTTTTAACTACAAGATGAGGGGAGAAAGTTTAAAAAAAAAAAAAATGATGCAATATATCTTTTATCTTTTCTTAGCGACGAATAAAAGCAGGAATTTGTATGAAGACGTCGTCACTTGTACTATTCCACCGTGAAAATCCCTGGTCATGGCAGAAACTGAAATCCCATATAAAAAATAGTGTGATTTAAAGTAACAAAACCAACTCGTATGATTGGTTTTCTACAGAAGGACATTTTAACACACTGGGGAAAAAAATGTAAAAATCTGTATAAATGAAGTGCACTAGTATGATTATGAATACTAAATTACGAACAAGAAAGAAGAACAACCTACTGCAGGTCCCTGTTCTACACCGGAAGTATGTCCCACTCCACTTTTTGCTCTCGAGAGTGACGAAAGAAGTTACTCACAATCCTTGTATCAATCCATTTCCAAGCAATCTTGAAGCTCTGCAGTATGTCACCTATTGACAGCAGCCCGTAAAAACCATATAAAAGCGGCTTCATCGACGGCAAAAGAATTGATGTTAAAGACACTAAGCAAAGGGAACCGAGTAGTGAAGAACCACACCGGATTGCTGTGAGTTCGGCACAATTCGGCGAGTGAAGACGGGAAGAAAATCTCAGCTCGATCCTATAAGCCAAGCAGTAGGCCAGCAAGCAAGAAATGCTGAACCACATGGTTATGGGGTTTGTCTCAAATGGAGAATTGGCTTGACATTGACATTTCAGTTCAATTAAGTTGATGATGATGGGAATGATAAAGGCAACGATTGGATGGGGAAGGTCGGGAACGACAAGGTGTTGTGGTGGGAAATAGTTGACGGTAGGCATGTTGTACACGACGTTAAAGGATGGGTGTTCATGACGTCGAGAACTATGAGGATGGCCGAGAGAGAAACTTGGCCTTGAGGAAATGCCTGCCATAGCCGTTCAAGTGGCTTTGAAGGAAATTAGAGGAGAGATGGGCCGTTGTGTAATGTGCAACTTTTCCTTTCTCTTTAAATAGAACTCTTAAGTTTCAAAGACTCCACGTAGACTCATGTGTGTATTAAGTGAGAGGTGCCACATTTTGTTGTGGAACTTTTGGGGGTTCTTTTGAGTCCACCTAAGGTAGATGGTCCAAAGTAGTCCAGAGTTCAAAGGCCTGTCTCATTTGTGCTTTATCTGTTTTCAGTTTTTTTTTTTAATTCCTTTTTTTCTTTTTTCCTGAAAATTGTGTGTTTGCTATTGATTGTATACACTTTCAGTGAAAATACCCATTCATGTCTAGAAGCACGGTTTAGTGCTAGGGTGTATAAGATTCAAATCTTTATGATGTGTAACTTGTGCTTTTTTTTTTTTTTTTTTTAATTATGAGACCTGAAGATTCAAATGCTACATTTTATGATAGAGTTGATTGTAAAATATCTATTAGACTATGTAATCACTAAACATATTTTCTTTCTTTTTCTCTCTCTTTTTTTTTTTTTTTTTTTGGTTGAATTTGGAGAATAGAAGATATTCAAATCCTATACCTTGAAAAAGTCAAGTGTGAAAATTTAGCTAGAGTATATTAGTCACACAGACAATGGGACAACTTCACCTAATTACACGTAGCCATGGGCGAGCGCAAGACCATGTATGCTTATATGGGGGATTTGTTTATATGGTCTTTTGTCACTCTAAGATAGGTGAGTCTATGATAATTAATGTCTTTATTCTAGTAAACTTTTCAACGACTCTAGAATAAACTATATTCCTTTTCCTTCCTTCCCCCCCCCCCCCCCCCCCTCTCCTTTTTCTTTTTGTTCTTGTTCCTATTTTTATAATTAAGATATTCTTCTGACCACAATAAGAAGGGCATGTATATGACAATAATAGTGCTAATCATACATGTCATAAAAAATTGGTTAACAATTGCTTCTAAAAAGGAGAGAAATTTCTTGGATGTTCTAGGTCCATGTCAGCGCAACCCATCCTTTTTTTTTTTTTTATTGAGTTGAAAAAACCTATTCTTCTATTTAACAACATATAACTACCAACTTTTACAGATACATATATATAAACAAAGACACGCAAAAGAAAACAAAAATAAATGTAATATCCAAATTGTTGAACTTACCCTACTTCACCCTTCTAGTGCTAGGAAATTGTAGTCAACATTTTTTTTGAAAAATTCCCATGGGTGGCAAATCCGGAAAATTTAACTCACAAAATCAACATTTGTTCTAGTAAATTCCCAAATCCATGCCCTACCAAATTAATTTTAAAGCAATCTACATCACAATGAAAATCAACGATCACCGAAAGGACGGATTTTGGAGATTTTTCTACGGAAAATTCCCAAATCAACTGTTGATGCTGAAAAAGCTTTCGGCAGCAACATCCAATGTGATCGGTTGGTCCAATCAAGTCCGCTCGTTCACCTTACCATCGATCACCTGCAAAAAGGGAGCATCTCGAAGTGATTGGGACATCTGTGTGGTATCTGCCGTGGACACTCCGATGCTTAAGTCAGCAAGGGCATTGATGAGCAAGGGGAGAGGCAGAGCTTTGACAAGGAAAATGACTATACCTGAATTTATGGGTTTATCCTCTATTTATAGGCGCCTTTTGCGGTTTGGGGCACTTGGGCAGCCAGACCGGGTCGGCTACCTAGAGCACCCAATGGGCAGATAGGCCCTAGGCTTGCAGGGATGTTGGTCCAATGGACTGGTGCCACGTGTCCCTGGTTCGGCATAGGAGACACTAGGGTGGGCTGCTGCCGACGCCATTAGGAGTAGCCCCTGCCAGGGCAGGTGGAGGCAGGCGACGATGTGACGTGGTGCAGCAGTAGGTGGGCAAAGTCAATGGTACGTGTGCACAATGACAGGACTTACGTCAGATGTCAGGCAGTAAGTGGGGTGTCGTCCAAAGGGAGACCTTCGCCAAGGAATCGCTCCCTGGGGCAAGGTGGTCGAAGAACCCAAGCCTTCCCCGAGCATGCCATAACCCGGGCATGAGGCGTGCCCTGATGAGCCAGTAAAATCTGGTTGGCTAGCCGAGTTGTCTAAGCACAGATGCCTGGTCGGAATGAAACCGGTCGCTAGTGATTAGCCCTGATGGACGGGTGCTCCCACTTCCACGTGGTCGGGTTATGATCGGTCATGTGACTCCGCAGTCAGAACATATCACGGCATCAACATCAACAATCAACTAAATCAACATTTTGGAAGGAACATTGTGGATTTTTAACATTTTGGACGGAAATTTCACAATCAACAACTACAATCAGCAAAATCAACATTTTGGACGGAAAATTCCCAAATTCATGTCTTACCCAAGCAAGATACATTTCAACTTACCGGATTGTCGAGCGTGGGTACGGGCGTAGTGGTAGAAAATGTAAGGGATGGAGGAATGGCGGCGAGAGGGAGAAGGAAAAAGGCTCGGAGTTAGAGAAAGGGGGAGGAATGGCAGCTAGAGAGAGAAGGAAAAAGGCTCGGAGTTAGAGAGAGAGAGGAATGGCGGCGAGAATGTAGAGAAGGAGCGGAGAGAGATAAATGGAAGGAGGATATGGGTGGCTTTGGGTTTGGAATTAGAGTTTGTATTAGAGAGTGAAAAAGACTCGGAATGTAATGGGATGGGAAATAGTGTATTTTTTTGGGTTTTAATATACGCTCCAAAAAGTTGAACAATTTCAAAAATTTTCAAAATTCCCGCCTTCATACCTACCACGACGGTTTTTGAAAAAAAAACCATCATGGTAGATGACCTACTATGACGGTTTTTAGGAAAAATCATCATGGTAGGGTGAAATTTTCAAAAAAAAAAAGAAAAAAAGAAAAAATACCCTCCTTGGTATCTACCACAACAGTTTCTAAAAAACCATCGTGGAAGATTCATACTTCCATGACGGTTTCTGAAAACCGTCATGGTAGTTAATTTTTTATTTTTATTTTTTAAATTCTAAGACGGTTTTTTTAATTAAAAATTTTTTTTTTCAAAATTTTAGTAGAGATACCACGATGATTTTTTTAACCGTCGTGGGTTATAGAAAACTGTCGTGGGTTATAGAAAACCGTCGTGGAAGTATGGTCTTCTAGGATGGTTTTCTATAACCGTTGTGGAAGCCGAAGCTTCCACGACAATTTTCAGAAACCCTATTTCACTCCGTGTTTTTGTCACATTTTCCACGATGGTTTTTTAAAAAACGATCGTGAAAGTTCTGTTGTGGAATCCACATTTTGTAGTAGTGACGGTTGTTTACTTTATATATTTCAAACATAATATTTATTTTAATTATTTATGTTAACATACGATTTACTTCTTGCTTTCTTGGTGTTGTATATATTTTAATAGGAGAATCTGTGGTAGAGACTCTCTTAGAGTAGCTACTCATAGGGCTCTATCTAACGATTGATAATTGATATTCATTTATCATAGATGGTGAGATGAAGTTGTTAATTTGATATGGGAAGCATCTGATCCAGGTTTTAAGGTAATTTTGTTGCTAGAATTTCTCTGACGATGCTTTAGTAGATCTCACGGGAATCACTACAATCTCGTCGGGTAGTCTCCAACGAGAGTTTCGGTGGCCGAAGCATGTCCTAACCCAAACTCGCTACAAAGGCCATCATCTGAGATGATGATGAGCTCCAAGTGTCGACGACAATGAGATCAATGGACCTACAATCTAAATAGCGATTGCGATTTCGTTGCAACTCTGCCATCGCATGAGGTCATCTTCGTTGTGGAGATTACAATCGTGTTAAGGTGCCGAAGACAATGAAGATCCCACCCGAGAAGACAAAGACATAGCCAGGCGAACGAAGATCACCACTATTATTTGCAGGAGTCGCTTGCAATGTCAAGTTTCTCTTTCCAAATCATCAAAGAAGCAGCTCTACTAATTGCATTGACTGATGAAATGTTGGTTTAGAAAACAGTATTTAAAAAAATTTTAGTGGAAGCAAGAGACCGCCAATAACAAAAATTTATCAAATTTTCATTATTATTCTATGGCTATATTAATTTAATATATAAAAAGGAAAATGATAAAAATTTTAGCATCGTTAGATTAGGTTGATTCCTTCAAAAAAAAAAAAAATTTTGAACCCATGAATGATCTTCTCTTCAAGACCACGTTCTTTCACACCTTTTCACTGTCGTTTAATTGAACAAATGGATGGGCGTTTTCTAATTGAAGGAATGATGCACTCACTCACAATTTGGGTGTCTGTTTTTTGCCTCAACATATGAGAAAACAAAGAGTAAATAAGGGAGAACGTTTCTCTCTCGGTTTTTCTTGTGACTAGAAGTCTCTTCTATGTTGGTATAAAGTCCTATTTATAGAGTAAATAGGTTACCTAAATTTTCCTTGTTAAATTTAAAATTTTTCAAATATTTAAAATTAAGATCAATTCAAAATTGGAAACTAATTATATTATATTTATAATTATTATAGGCACAACTTTGGTCCGTTGAAACAAAATCTTGTTTCCTATTTTTTGATATATGTACACCATATATACATATTCCTTTTTGCACATCTCCATGTGCTGTCAAAACAAGGAAATCAATGTTTCCTTGTTTCCTTTTTTTTTTAGTTTTTATTTTATTATGTATATCAAATATACAAATCGCACATAACAGTGTTCCCCTTTTTTAAAATTATTTATTTATAAATATTTAATTTTAAATCTAATTTTAAAAATCAATTGCAGACTAGTGGGTACTACACATTGTGTCATTCAATTTTAATATTTAAATAATTTTCATTATATAAATAACACAACTAATTCTCAGCTAATTATTTGAGTAACAAATAAATATTTGTGACAATAAAATAACAAAAGTAAACACTCTCTTTTATATTTTATATCACATATTTAGTGAGCTAAAAATACAATCCATTAAATAGTTCAATTGCTAATGAATGCGATATAGGGAACTATGGACCTATAATTTCAAGCTAGCTCTAATAAATTTGATGATTAATCAAACTCTTTGATTAATTTACCAACTTTATAAATCCCAAAGTTGCTCCACTAAATACTTGAAACTAAACTCTTAAACTTACAAATAGAAAACTACTTGAAGAATATAGTCATCCATTTGATATAGCCATTAAGAATGGATTACCTCTTGTAATATTAACATTCCCGGCTACTTACTTTATCATATCTCCAAAACACAAGGAATAAAATTTGATACTCAAATCCGTACCGAGTAAATTTAAAGATATAATTACATAAATAGGAGTATGCTAATAACTCGAGATCAAAATCATTTTATATATGATCATTGGTTGACGTAATTAGAATCTACTATACTTAATGTAAATTATTAGCGGTTCATATCTCGTCATGTCCCCGTCCTACATAATCACATTATGCATAGTGCACTCATTAAATGTCTCGTTATGTTAACGTTTTGGATAAGACTATTCCATTCTTAATGATAGTGACGTGCACTAGTAATATCCAATCAAAGATTCCTTACTTTAATTGGTAAATCAATTTAATAATTGATTATTTATTATAGACCGTTTTAATTGTCATCCTTAAATATTATCCTCTAACATATAACTCTTATATACACTATTTAATGTCACATAGATAATTATGGAATTTTAATGATATTCATAAAGTATTCAAAATACATGCACATAAATATTTTTTTAAAAAAAATTCAACTTTCTTAAATAAAAATATATAAATAATATGCAAAACATCAAATGCTTTTGGGCATCAATCCCAACACGAACCTCCTGATGCATGGTGGAAGGTCGGGGAGGGAGACGAACAATGGGGGCAAGGCCTTTTTCAGAATGTTTTTAAAAATTTATTAGTCGATCTATAATACAATGAGTTTGGTATATACCGTAATTATCATACACATATAATATTTCAGTTAAAAGATTATATTTGAATGACATAAAAAAAAAACGAGATCTACAGCAGCCACTCTCAATGAAACTCTATTACAGTCATTTCTTATATGAATCAAGTGATTCTTTTTTGGTCTAAAGGCACACCATGTATCCCAACTAATGTACGTTGTAGGTCACACGTTATAAAAACATAATTCTCATAACTAATACAATATGAATTTGTGACCATAATGTTACATACAAGACACTGAATCGTTAAATATTTTTATGAATTCTCTTAGTTGAAGGAAAAAAGAAAAAAATCTGATATGATTTGGAATAATGGTATTAAGCAATTAGTGATAATTAAAGTGTTGGACAGGGGAAATTTCACAGAACTTTTCCTGTATTGACGTGGAAATGAGCTAAACAGTGATCCAGGGCTAGCTTGACCAGGTGCACCAAATTTTATAGTTCTCATTTTGCAATGTGGAAAAAAAAAAAAAAAAAAAAAAAAAGAAGAAGAAAGAAGAAGAAGAAGAAGTACACATCAATGTGAGAAAAGGGTCCACCGGACTACCGAATGCGACGGCTAGACCACAAAATGAAGACTACATGGCTCAAAACCCTTATTTAACCTCCCTTTTTTTTTTTTTTTTTTGGGTTTTGTTTGTTTGTTTGTTTTTATTTTTATTTTTTTTGGCTTTTAAATGGACCAAGTACCACAGACCAATGTACTACATATGTTTATGGTGTCTTGACACTCTTGTTATACGTAAAGGACACATACAACTTCCCGTAGCTGCTGCAAAGCTCCTGGGTATGTAGCAAAATATGGGTAACCACAAATAAAGGTATGCAAGGTAAATTATGATTTTGAGACTTCCTTTTTTTTTTCCTTACTATTTTTATGATGAAAAGGTAAATCATGGTTTTGGTATTTAAACAAAATCCCACTTCATGAATTTTGCAAAGTTTCATTCTACCCCTCACTTTAAACACTTCCAAATTTTATCTTCTCTCAAAAAATGGATGAGAAAATGAATGCAATTATGTTGTAGGATGAAATTGTCCCAAGATGCTCTTTGAATTGTATCAATGCATAATCCTATTTTGAAGTTGTGTCCAACTTTTTCCGCTTCTACAGTGAGTTGACAAAGATAACATATTTCCATCAATTTCTCTAAGGGTCCGTTTGGTATACATGATAGGATTACATTGAATATGACATGAAGGGATTAGATTGGAATGTATAGGAAAGATTAGGATTGAATTTTATCTAATACTATCCTATTTTTGATTAGGATTGAAATCTTTAGAAATTGACATATTAGATGAGTGACTGGTGGAGAAAATTTGAGAGAGAGGAGATGAGTTTTTCTAATCCCCCTCTCTTGAAGAGGATAGTTGAATCCTCTTCTAATGGGATTAAGTTATAGATTAGATAAGCTCTTATCTAGTCCACTCTTTTAAAATTTCTCACCAAATAAAGGATTAAAATTCAGTCCAATCAAATCCTCCTTAATTCTATACACTAAAGAGGCCCTAAAAGTTTAAAAGGGTTCAAAGACCTGAGATATGGTTTCCTTGAACTAGAGGGTAATGTGGGATTATTTAGCTGATTACTTATTATGTGTAGAAAAACTTGTTGGTACCCCTTAGGCTAGTGTTGTTTAGTACACCCGATCAATTACCGACGTCTCCCCTCCTTGTCCTTCTCCAACAGTGGCGTATGCCTTCTCCACGCCTCCAAAATCTGATCTCCTTTTGTTTTTGGAAATTTTTGGATTCTTAAAAACATTTTGTGTGTGTGTGTGGCTCATTTAATTCATGGTAATCCTGTTGATTCTTCATCATCAAATAAAGATCAAGTGGACATTCTTTCCCTAGCGGTAGGGGATCCTATTCGGATTGATTCTCATAAAGCATATGATGCTTAACTTTGTTGCGACTTATATAAATAAATGTTTTATTTCATTATAGTTCTATATTCATGTATATATGATACTTAATAAATATTATTAAAATTCTACAATTATCTATATAACCTTAAATAATATATATAAGAGTTATATTGTAATGCCTGTTAGAATTAATCATAATTAATTAAGCTAAACTAGATTAATTAGTTTGTTAAAATGTGTTTTAAAATAATTAAATTACATTTAAAATAATGTTTACGAAGTTTTAAAAGAAATTTAAAAAATTACACTTTTACCCCTAAATTTTTTTAAAATTACAAAAATGCCCCTGACCGGTCAACTAGATCTACGGGTCAACCGGACGTATGCAAAACTAGTTAACCACCAAACATACTTTCTTTCTTTTTCTCTCTCTCTCTCTCTTTTGTTTGTTTTTTTTTTTTTTTTTGGTTTTTTTTTTTTTTTGTTTTCCTTTTTTTGGTTGAATTTGGAGAATATGAAGGTATTCAAATCCTACACCTTGAAAAAGTCAAACATGAGATTATAGCTAAAGTATATTAGTCACACAAACAATGGGACAACTTCACCTAATTACACTTAGCCATGGGCAAGTGCGAGACCATGAATGCTTATATGGGGCATTTGTTTATATGGTCTGTCACTCTAAGATAGGTGAGTCCATGATAATTAATGTATTCATTCTAGTAGACTTTTCAACGACTCTAGAATAAACTATACCCCTTTTACTTCCTTTTTTTTTTTTTTTTCCCCTCCTTTTTCGTTTGTTCTTGTTCCTATTTTATAATTAAGATATTCTTCTGATCACTATAAGAAGGACATGTATGTGCCGATAATAGCGCAAATCATATATGTCATAGCTTTGAACCTGGATCAGAGCCAATTAAAAAATTGGTTAACAATTTCTTCTAAAAAGGAGCGAAATTTCTTGGATGTTCGGTTGAAAAAACCTATCCTTCTATTTAACAACATTTAACTGCCAACTTTTACAGTTACATGCAAACAAACAAAGACACGCAAAAGAAAACAAAAATAAATGTAAAATCCAAATTGTTGAGATTACTCTACTTCACCCTTTTAGTGCTAGGGAAATTATAGTCAACAACAACATTACTAGCTCAATAATATATAAAAGTAAATAAATCGTTTATTAGATAAATTTTTTATTTATTGTTGTTTACTTTATATGTTTTTAAAACTTAATATTTATTTTAATTATTTATGATAACATGCGATTTATTTGTTTCTTCCTTAGTGTTGTAAATATGTTAATGAGAGAATATGTGGTAGAGACTCTTTTAGAGTAGCTACTCATAAGACTCCATCTCGTGATTGATAATTGATGTTCATTTATCATAGATGGTGAGATGAAGTAGTTAATTTGATATGGAAGCAACTGATCCAGGTTTTAAGGCAATTTTGTTGCTAAAATTTCTCCAACGGTGCTCAGTAGATCTCACGAGAATAAATGCGATCTCGTTTGGTAGTCTCCAACAAGAGTTTCGTTGGCCGAAACGTGTCTTGACCCAAACCTGCTGTAGAGGCCATCGTCTGAGATGATGATGAGCTCTAGGTGCCGACGACCACGAGATCAGAGGGCCTGCAATCAAAATAGCAATTGCGATTTCGTCACAATTCTGCCATCGTGTGAGGTCATCTTCGTTTTGGAGATCACAATCGTGCTATAAGGTGCTGAAGATGATGAAGATCCCGCCAAAGAAGAAAAAGACCTAGCCAGGCGAACGGAGATCACCACTATTACTTGCAGGAGTCACTCGCAATGTCAAGTTTCTCTGTCCAAATCATCGGAGAAGTAGCTTTACTGATTGTGCCAACTAATGAATTGTTGGTTTAGAAAACGGTATTTTAAAAATTTCAGCGAAAGCAAGAGACTGCGAATAATAAAAATTTCCTAAATTTTCATTATTATGCTATAGCTATATTAATTTAATATATAAAAAAAGATAAGATAAGATTTTTACCATCGTTAGATTAAGTCAATTCCTTTAAAAAATAAAAAAATAAAAACTTTCAAACCGATGAACAATCTTGTCTTAAAGACCACGTTCTTCCACACCTTTTCTCTATCGTTTAATTGAACAAATGCATGGGCATTTTCTAATCGAAGGAATGATGCATTCGCTCACAATTTGGGTGCCTGCTTTTTGCCTCAACACATGAGAAAACAAAGAGTACAAAAGGGAGAATGTTTCTCTCTACGTTTTTCTTGTGACTAGAAGTCCCTTCTATATCTTGATATAAAGTCTTATTTATAGAGTATGATGGGTTATCCAAATATTCTATCTTAAATTTAGAATTTTCCAAATATTCAAAATTGAAAACTAATTATATTATATTTATAATTATCATGGGCATAACTTTTGTGCGTTGAAACAAAATCTTGTTTCCTATTTTGTGATATATGAATACCACATATACAAATTCCTTTTTGCCATCTCCATGGGCTGTCGAAACAAGGAAACAATCCTTTTTTTTTTTTTCGTATGTATATCAAATATGCATATCGCAAATAACAGTGTGCCCCCTTTTTTAACTATTTATTTATAAATATTTAATTTAAAATATAATTTTAAATACAGATATTTATGTATAATTTCAAAATGGAAACTGATAGAAATCAATCTGCATACTACAGGGTCTCACCCACTATTAGTACGTGTTGACACAGTGAGTCCTATACATTGTGTCTTTGAATTTTAATATTTAAATAATCTCCACTATATAAATGACACAATTAATTCTTAACTAATTGTTTGGGTAACAAATAAATATTTGAGACAATAAAATAATAAAAACAAGTACCCCAACTAATGTAAAATATTTGGGTAAAATAATTCTTATCACAGTTATTCCTTATATTAATCAAGTGATTCTTTTTTGGTCTAAAGGCACACCAAGTACCCCAACTAATGTACGTAGTACTTTGTAGGTCACACGTTATAAAAACATAATTCTCATAGCTACTACAATCTGAATTTGTGACCATAAAGTTACATACAAGACATTGAATCGTTCTATTTTTATGAAATTCTCTTACTTGAGAGGGGGGGGGGGGGGGGATCTGATATGATTTTGGAATAATGGTGTTAAGCAATTAGTGATAATTAAAGTGTTAGACGGGGAAATTTCACAGAACTTTTCCTGCATTGACGTGGAAATGTGCTAAACAGTGATCTAGGGCTAGCTTGACCAGGTGCACCAAAATATAAAGTTCTCATTTTCCAATGTTTAAAAAAAAAAAAAAAAGTACATATCAATGTGAAAGGTTGAAAAATAATATAAGTTGAAAATGAAACGTAGCGATGAGACAAGGGTCCACCGGACTACCGAATGCGACGGCTAGACCACAAAATCAAGCCCATAAAACTCAAAACCATTATTTATCCTACCTTTTGTTTTGTTTTGTTTTGTTGTCTTTTTGGGTTTTTTTTTTTTTTTTTTTTTTTTTTTTTTTTTCGGCTTTTAAATGGATCAAGTACCACAGCCCAATGTACTATATGTGTTCATGGAGTCTTGATACTCTTGTTACGCGCAAAGGACACATACAACTTCCCGTAGTTGCAAAAAGCTCAAGGGTATGTAGCAAAATGGTAACCACAAATAAAAGGATGCAAGGTAAATTATGATTTTGAGACTTTTTTTTTTTTTTCTTACTATATTTTATGATGAAAAGGTAAATCATGGTTTTGGAATTTGAACAAATCCCACTTCATGAATTTTGCAAAGTTTCATTTTACCCCTCACTTTAAAAACTTCCAAATTTTATCTTCTCTCGAAAAATGGATGAGAAAATGAATGTAAGTATGTTGTAGGATGAAATTGTCCCAAGATGCTCTTTGAATTGTATTAATGCATAATCCTATTTTGCAGTTGCGTCCAACTTTTTCCCCTTGTACGGTGAGTTGACAAAGATAACATAGTTCCATCCATTTCTCTAATTAAGTTCTGTTTGGTATACGGGATATGATTATATTAAATAGGACATGAAAGGATTGAATTGGAATGTATAGGAAAGAAGATGATTGAATTTTATCTAATACTATCCTATGATTGGTTAGGATTGAAATCCTTAGAAATTGGCATATTAGATGAGTAATTTGTGGAAAAAACTTGAGAGAGATGAGATGAGCTTTTATAATCCCCTTCTCTTGAAGAGAATAGTTGAATCCCCTTCCTATGAGATTAAGTTATGGACTATATAAGCTCTTATCCAGTCCAGTCTTTTAAAATTTCTCACCAAATACGAGATTAAAAACCTAGTCCAATCCTATCCTCCTTAATCTTGTACCCCAAAAAGGCCCTAAAAGTTTAAAAGGGGTCAAAGACCTGAGATATAGTTTCCTTGAAATAAAGGGTGATGTGGGATTATTTAGCTGATTACTTATTATGTGTAGAAAAACTTGTTGGTACCCCCTTAGGCTAGTGTTGTTCAGTACATCCGATCAATTACCGACGTCTCCCCTCCTTTTTCTATTTCTTGGCTAAATTTCCCTTGAAGATGAGACAAACTAACGAAGAGGAATAAGCAAGTTAAGCACCGACGACTCCTTGTCCTTCTCCAACAGTGGCGGTACGTCTTCTCCACGCCTCCAAAATCTGATCTCCTTTTGTTTTTTGAAAATTTTTGAATTCTTAAAAACATTTTGTGTGTGTGTGTGTGTGGCTCATTTAATTCATGGTAATACTGTTAATTCTTCATCATCAAACAAAGATCAATTGGCTAATCTTCTTTCCCTACTGATAGGGGATCCTATTCGGATTGATACCCATAAAGCATATGATGCTAAACTTTGTTGCGATTTATATAAATAACTGTTTTATTTCATTATAGCTCTATTTGCATGTATATCTGATACTTAATAAATATCATTAAAATTTCATAATTATCTATGTGACCTTAAATAGTGTATACAAGAGTTATATTGTAATGTCATTAGAATTAATCGTGATTAATTATGCTAAACTGGATTAATTAATGTGCTAAAATATGTTTTAAAATAATTAAATTGCATTTAAAATAATGTTTACGAAGTTTTGAAATAATTTTTGAACAATTACATTTTTGCCTCTGAACTTTTTTAAAATTACAATAATGCACTTGATTGGTCAACCGGACCTATCTACAGGTCAACCGGACATCTACAAAACCAGTTAATTGTAATAACCTAACTTTTTAACGGACTTGTGATTTCCTTAGATATAAAGGAATTAAAGTTTGTACTATGTGTTTATGTAATGTTTCATAAAAATTATTGATATCAATATGAAATTTATAATTTTATTATTACAATATGTTCGAGTACTTATAGTGTAATAAA
>CM046387.1:58791-82791 GCA_025413485.1 Ficus microcarpa | reverse complement strand
TTCGCCGCGCCAACATAAACATTGAAAGCCTTAACACAATCCCCATACTCCATCTCCGTAAACCTATCCAACAACACCTTCAACGCCTCACAGACTTCGACATAAGTCCTGAAACTCTCCTTCACAATCCGATAAAGCGCGACAATCACAAGCCTATTGCTTTTAGCCGCCCCTGCAGGCCTGCAAGCCAAAATCCGATCAAGAATCCGAAGCGACCGATTCAGCTTTCCCAAGACCACTTCAGGCCTCATTTCCCTCATTGGCGTAGTAGTCGCAACAGCAACCTCTCTTCTCTGCTCCGAATCGTTCAAATCGTCGTAAGACCTCGATCTCCCCGGCCTCGCCCCATAATCATTCTCATCCCTACGCTCGCCATTCTCGCGATCACCTCTCGATTTCTTCTCGAACACGAAACTCTCAACCTTCTCATCAAGATACGCCGCGTAGAGCCTCACGAACCCGGCGTGATCCCACGAATTCGAATGCGCCTCGTCGCGAAAATCGGACAAGTTCAAAATCCTCATCCCTCGCCTCGTGGCGAACACGATCTCCTCTTCGAAGGACGGGTGGCCCTCAATCAAAACCCGGTGGACGAGCATCAGGGCCTTGAGAGCCACGATCCAATCGCGAGTCTTCCCCAGACGCTTCGACACGGCGGCGACGCAGGCGCTCACGTAGCCGCGCGAGTAGCAGGTCAGGTTAACGATTTCCCTGACGTACTTCTCCTCGGCGGGGTCTTCGTCGTGGGTCGTGGCCTTCACGACGAGGACCTCGAGGTCCGGCGCGATGTTGCCGGCGACTTTCGCCAGGCTGATACTCGTCTGGTCCTTCACGGCACCGATCGCCTTGCGGATCGTGCTCGGCGCCATTGTTAGAGAATCGAACTAGAACTAGAAGCTGAAAATCAGGTTTTTTTCTTTTTCTTTTTTTTTTTTTTTCTAGGTTTTTCACCAAATTGAAATGGAGAAAAATTCGAGGTGTCGGTGATTCTGTTGGTGAAATACCTTGAATTGAAGCTCTGTAATGGCGGATCTTGTTCGATCGGAGAAATGGAATCGAAGAATCAGGTGGAGAATTTTTCTTCTTCTTCTACTTTCTTCGTCCGCGTCTTCTTCTTCTTCTGCTTTGTTTCTCTCTCTAGATGTCTGGGTTTTTCTCTCTAGAAAGTGTGAGGTACACAGAAGTAGCAGAGCGCGAAGTGGCAAAGGAGCAAAAGCGCGTAATTGACGGGAAAAAAGAAAAAAGAAAAATCCGTTTTTGACAAATGGTCAGATACTTGTAAGAAAAGAAAAGAGTAATCCTATGTAACCCCACCGCTCCCATTTGTCATTGGTCCCACGATTTTTTTTTTTTTTTTTTTTTTTTTGAATCCAAGTGGTTTTGCATGGGTTATGACCCCTTTCACGTGACACTTGGTGGACCGTGGATAGTAGATCTCATATAGTTTTTTTATTTTTTATTTATTTATTTTTTTTGCATGTTTTCTTATAAAATATTAATATTTTAATCGATCATTTTAATTTTTTTATTTAGTTGATTAATTTTGAATGATTTTAGATAAAACTCCACTGATATATAGTAGATCAAAGGGTTTTTCAATTGTAATCTTTTCATTTTTTTTTTGTAATGTTCTTTTCCTTTTCAAAAAAGTTAAACCCCCCCCCTTTTTTTTTTTCCCTTTTTCATTTTCTTTTCATATCAACAAGAAGCAAGCTTGCTTCATTTTTTTTTTTTTTTTGGAGAAAGACCCATAAATCGTGCGTAAATAAAATATGAAATAACAATAAACATATATATATTTGGCTAATAAACTTGGTAATATAGAGTCAGGTAAATAAAGATTTCATTCAACCGAGAACCTTAATATATACATACAATCTTTAAAAAAAAAAAAAAAAAAACTTAATACATGCTTCATGCAATTAGCACAATGGATGTATATACGATTGTTCAACTACATTCTTCTCCCCAAAAAAAATCAAAATTCTGCACCCAAAAAAATTGGTACAAAATGTACAATTTCCTCTTCAAAACAGCTGAACTTTACTAATTTCTTCATCAATATATTATGCATTGTCACGGAGAAAATAAAGAGAAAAAATGAGTCCAGTTTGAAGCTCTGATATCTTCAACAAATTCAATGTAGAGAAGTAAACATGAACATGAAACTAAAGTAGTTGTATAAATATGTACCCGAAATTTCCTTTAATGACTAAAGTTGCCGAAATGAAAATGTGAGTTTTGAGAGTTAACAGATTGAGTAGGAGAGAAACATGATTATAGGACATAACAAAAAAAAAAAAAAAAAAGTTGATAGAGAGTGAAAATAAAATTCTAATGAAGAGTCTCAAACTAGCTTTTTGATACGTCTCATCATTATCATGAGGAGCAATGCAGAGAGTTAGGATAAGCAAAAGGAATGAATGGTGAATGCTGCAAGTAGGGAAGTTGGAATGTTGAACTTGGTCCTATCTGCAACTGCAAGTTAAATGGTGGAACAATTTGGTTGGATTGTTGTTGAACATTGCCCTGTATGCAACTATCTTTCTGTGTAGCATCACTTAAACTGTACTGTACTTTTTTCATCATGATTTTTGTCTTTTTCTGAAAAGGTTTTTTGTCTTTTCTGAGAAAGTTTTTTGTCTTTTCTGAAAAATTACTATTGAAACTTAAAAATCTTAAACTAAACCGACTCACCAAACACCCCCTTAAGGTGTAAGTCGGTGAAAATACTCCCAACAGAAATTTTTTTCATTCATTGCAAATTCCTTTATCCCGGACCCCCCTACAAATACGGTGGATGAATGCGTCACAATTAGATATCATTCAAAGTCAACTAAAATAAATGATTATAAATTATCATATAATTCATGCCTCCATTTGCTTTCCTTTCTTGTTTACTTTTGCAACTTTGTTCTTCCTTTTGGACACTATCTTTTCAACCTTGGAGATCTTTCTATTTTTTGGTGCAAGACAAAGGACTAAGAAGTCCTTTACTTTCATTACCAGTTTGGGAGAGGATTCCAACCTTATGATGTCATTTGGGCTTGGATCACTTGGTTGGCCCGAACCACAATCTGCTTCATGTAGATGATTTTTTTGTCAAAAAAATCATCTAACAAATTCCATAGCTTCATGAATTTCTCATCAGATGTCATAGCAGTATCCATGGCTTTATCAAAATTTTTTTTTTTTTTGCAACCGATCACATCTTTGTCCTCAACATTGCCACTCCAATCATCGTATCCAACTTTAACTCTTGCGTGAAGCCTAATTAAATTCTCTGAATTTACGTACTCATTAAAAAATAAGTCCATACTTTCACTCCGTTGTGTGATTAACATGTCAGCCCAAAAAGTGTCTTTGACAAAAGCCGGGACCCAACGATGTCGTTCTTCATACAAACTACTCAACCAACCATTTCCATGAAGCTTAAAATGTCTGATCATTTGCCTCCAACTTTCTTCAAATTCTTCTTGAGTTAGAGAATTGTAAACAGAGCCTTGCATTGCTATTTTTATCTGTTCATAATGACTTCATTGGTAGCTTTTTCATTATATGCCACAAGCACAAACGATGTCAAAGTGTTAGGGAAAACAACCTCAATTGCCTTTTGCATTGCTCTGTCTTGATCAGTAATCATAACCTTTGGAGCACATCCAGACATACACGCAAGCCATGTGTTAAACAACTAAATAAAAGTCGCAATACCTTCATTTGATAGTAACGCACATCCAAATAAGATTGATTGACCATGATGATTCACCCCTACAGAAGGAGCAAATGGAATATCATACTTACTTATCTATCTGTTGCATATAAAAAATAAAGATTTTCGCGGGCGCTCAACCCATGATTATGCTCAATTACCATAGAGTTAAGACTCCATTTGGTGAAATGGTTTGAGTTGAAATTTTTTAGTTTGAGTTGATTGATTTTTTAAAAACTAGTTATAATTTTTGTCGACTTTTCAGAAAAAGACAAAGTGAGATGAAAAATTTGAATTTATGATGTAAAGCTAATTTTACATTCTCCACTTTCAAGAACAGAACCATTAACCCGAGCCTTGCACTGCACCCCACTTTTGTCAATGGGTTCGGAGCAAGGCAATTTTGCTTAGTACATCGTGACTTCCCTGCTTTTGAGCATGACAAAGAGATAAAATTCAATTTTCCATCTACGGACGGACGATTTGTTTTTTTGGTTTTTTTTTTTCTTCGACTCCAAAGCCTTCTTGTCTTCCATACTGCCTATAGTACTAAAAAAAAAAGGCATCCAATGAAGGAAAATTCATACCAGGCTCGGGTGCTCTTAGAATCTCGTTGTAATCATGTTTCTTTTCGACAGTATCCTCATCTACATCTTTGTAATTCATGTCCTTCTCCAACGTTATATCTTCTTCTTCCACTGACATATCAACGTTTTTTTATACAACACTTTCACTCTACAAATTCATAAATGATAATTAATAAATGAAGAAAATATACCAGCATTCGAAAAACAACAAACAATTAAAATAATTCACAATATTAACAATTAAATACGTTCAATAAAATCTCCAAATTAAAAAAATAAAAATAAAAAAACCAAACTAAAAAATAAAATCTAAAACGGAAAAGAAAAGAAAAGGGGAAAAAGAATAGAAAAATAATTTTTTCGTTTTTTTTTTCCATAATAAAACATGATATTTAATGGGAATAATCTAATATGGAAAGAGTGGAATAAGATAAAAACTAGAAAAACACATTCAAAAGATCTGGACTGCAAATAAATATACATAAATATTGAGAAAGGAAAAAGATGAAGGCACCAACCATCTTTGTCTTTTTGTCCATGACTCCATTCTCGTCTTCTTCTACGGATGAAACGAAGCATGTGTTTGCCTTATCATCTCATTTCAACACAAATTGTATTTTTTTTTTGTCTTTTTCCCAAAAAGTTTATTGTCTTTTCTGAAAATTTAAAAAAATTTACTATTACAATTAAAATATTCTAATTCAAACTAACCAACCAAACAAATCCGAAGGAAAAAGTGAAAAGTTAAGAACTGAAAAAGGAGCTTTTTTTTTTTTTTTTTTTTTTTTTTTTGCTCTGAATAGAAGGGGAAAAGGCACTTGGGCGGGAAGTAGATGAAGGACATTATGCTTCTTCAACACGCTTTCTTCCTCTCATTTTAGTATTAAAATTAAAAAAGATGCAAAGCCACTAGGATTAAAAAGAAAAAAAAGAAAGAAAAAGAATAAAAAATCTGTGAGGGGTTATATAGGATTACTGAAAAGAAAATGGTTCGGGACTTTTATGCACTGGTGAGAAAATGTTGCCGTTTCTTTGTAATAATTTCTTTTTGGTTTTTTTTTTTACACCCACACATCCTGAATTTATGGTACAATTTGACTATTAACCTCGTAGAATATCCATTTTTAATATATTTAGATGATTTGACTATTAAGAAATATAATTAAATAAATAAAAAAAACAGTGAAATATTAAAAACAACAAGATTTAAAAAATCAAATACATATGAAATATCAAACAACAACATTATGCCATTGGTGGAGATGGTGGTGGCAGCAACTAATGTCGAGACGGTGGTGGTAATTAATAGTAATTAGATGATGATACTTAAATGATAATTGAAATAGCATAACAAGAATGTAATATAAATAAGAGCTCATACATTCAATATTTGTATAATACCAAAATAACCTCATAAAAAATCCACTTTTAAAACACTTAGATGGTTTTTATTATTAAGTGATATAAATGAACAACATAACAAGTGAAATACTAAAAACAACAAGATTCAACAAGCTAAATACAGCTAAAATACCAAATGACAATATTTCGACATTGGTTCCCAACACCAACCTACTTTTCAAAAGTTTGAATTAAGAGATACCCAAAAGGTCACGTTGTGTAAATTGTTTCAAGATTTTTTTTTTTTTTTTAATTACAAATGCTTTGTTTGAGACATGACAAAAAAGTTTTGCTTCAGATTCCAAGCCAAAAAAAAAAAAAAGAGTACTGCTATATATATATATATATATATATATTTTTTTTTTTTTGCTTTTATTACAAATGCTTTGTCTGAACATGACAAAATAGTTTTGCTTCAAATTCCAAGCCGGAAAAAAAAGAGTACTGCAATATAAGCGGTCAAACGGCTAATACTCCTTTCTTTTTCTCCTCCAACAAGCAATGGTTATGTTTAAGAGTATATGGGTTTTTTAACTCTCCTTCTAAATGCAATGGTCATGTTTAAGAGTATATGGGTTTTTTAACTTTTAGCCAATGTTTGGTTTTTCTTAGAAAAGAAAGAAAACGAGAGTTAAGGCAAAATTAGAGAAAGAAAAATATTTTACTGTTAAGAGATATAATTAAATAAAGAACAAAAGCTACTAAAAACAACAAGATTTAACAAACCAAATACAAGTTAAATTCCAAAAAAAAAAAAAACATTATTATAACATTGGTGGAGGCAACTACTAACGTTGGGATGATTGCGATGACCAACAATAATTAGATTAAAATACTTAAACGACAAAACAAGAACGCAATTTAAAAAAAAGCTTCTACATCACATATTTGTATAATACGAAACTAACTACATAGATGATCCACTTTTATTACACTTAGATAGTTTGATTGTTAAGAGATATAGTTTAATAAACAATAGAAGCGGTAAACTAAATACAAGTAAATCCCAAATACAATATTATGCTATTGGTGGATATGATGGTGGTAATAATTAACTTGGGATGACGGTGGCAGTTAATAATAATTAGATAATAATACCTAATACGACATAATAAGAACGAAATATAAAAGAGCTTCTACATAATAAATTTGTAAAATACCAAAATAACCTCATAGAAGATCCAATTTTAATACGCTTAGATGGTTTAACTATTAAGAAGTATAGTTAAATAAATAATAGAAACAGTGAAATACTAAAACAACAATATTTAACAAGCTAAATATAAGTCAAATATCAAATAACAACATTATGCTATTGGTGGAGATGGTAGTGGCAGCAACTAATGTCAAGATGGTGGTGCCGACTAATAATAATTAGATGATAATACTTAGTCAATAACTGAAATAGCATAACAAGAATGCAATATACATATATATATATATATATATATACATATATATAAAAGCGTTCCTACATTACATATTTGTATAATACCAAAATAATCTCTTAGAAGATTCACTTGTAATATACTTCAACAGTTTGATTATTAAGATATATAGTTAAATAAACTACAGAACTAGTGAAATATTAAAAACAACAAGATTTAACAAGCTATATACAAGTTAAATATAAAAAAAATTACACATTGGTGTCCAACACCAGCCTAAGACTTTTCAAAAGTTTGAATCAAGAGATACCCAAAAGGCCACACGTATAAATTGCTTTTAAGAATTTTTTTTTTTTTTTTTAAATGCTTTGTCTAAGACATGAGCAAAAAGTTTTGCTTCAGATTCCAAGCCGGAAAAAAAAAAAAGTACTTAAACATAAGTGGTCAAACAACAGATAATCCTTTCTTCTACTCCTCCTGTGTTGGAAAAATCGGATCCGATATCAGAGTTACGGCGCAGCGGAAGTTTTAAAATTTTTATGCCGATTCGGAAAAGAAGCTCATGATACATATAACAATAAATTAAATTCATGATCAAGCGTACCTTATTTCTTGGATTCCGGAATTACTAGAGCGTTTGACCAACGTGTCTTCTCTACTATTCTCAAGTTCCACGTCTCAGAGTGTGTAGGGACACACGTTCTATGAATCCAAGCGATCGGTAACGCTTTCCGAAATCTAAATCCCTCCTTCTCAATTTCAATGTTCCTTGTTGAGAATATGATCCAGCTTCTTTCTTCAAAACTACAAAACAGGAACCGGTTAACCTCCTATGAAAATTATCACTCAGTTTAACCTTCCTCACAGTTTTGATTCAATGAAATTTTCTCTATTTTTCTCTCTCACAAGATGGCCGAATTTTTGATATGGAAGAAACCAAATTGTTTTTCCTCTTACTCCCAAAAAAACGTTTTCCCTTTTGAAAAAAATACAAAAATTAGTTTTTCAAGAACTCCTAGCCTTTATATAGAAGTCCAATCC
Source organism: Ficus microcarpa (assembly GCA_025413485.1). NCBI lineage: Eukaryota > Viridiplantae > Streptophyta > Magnoliopsida > Rosales > Moraceae > Ficus > Ficus microcarpa. The sequence goes on along the minus strand of CM046387.1, from coordinate 74,665 downwards.
TTTTCAAAATTTATCTCCTTCTTGAAAAATAATTAATAATTATTTTTCTGGATAAATTTTGAACCAAAAGATCATACAACTTTAAGGCTAAATTCATTGAACCTAAAAACATTTTTCCAAGGAAAGTTTATCCTCAAAAAATTTGGCCACAAGGAGAAAAAGAGGTTGATTGGTGGTTCAAATTTTAAATCAAGAATCTAGACTAGTCAAAAGATCCTAGTCCTTTCTAGATTCAAATTGCTTTTAAACCTTTTTGAATTTAAATAAGATTCACTTATTTGAATAAATATTTTCCACAAATATTATCCATATTAATTAATTTAAATCAATGGAATATTTTAAATTTTCTTTCATCACAAAAACCGTGCACTTCTTTTAATTAGGAAAGAAAAATCCATGAAATAATCTCCATTATTTAAATCAATTAATAATTTAATGTTAAGAATATATTTGAATAATTTTGAAACAAAATTTTCTTCCCTCCACACAATTAAAAACCATGCACCTTTTTTAATTAGGAGAGAAGAATTTTGTTTTTCAAAATTAAATAATTCAAACACAATCTTATTTCCAAAATTCAAATTAACCAATTACATGTTGACAAAGCATTTGTCTACAAATTTCACATGTCTAATCCTTTCTGGATTACATGTAAGAGAGTACCATGTCTTAATAGACATTACTAAATTCCATTTAAATTTACCGATCTCATTAGGAACAAATCCCAAGACGCTATACGGAACTATATGAGCTAATAGAGGGACCCGATGGAAATATGTAAAGAGACTTCTATAATTGTGAAAAATTAATCCCAGATTAATTATTAATCAATTATCAACTTCAAAACTATTCCACTAAAAGTTTGAAGCTGAACTCTTGTTTACATACCGTATTACGAAATCTCTCTCACGTAATGCTTCTTCCATGATTTATTCATCGCTTGCTTAATCCCCGTATGTTATCCATGATTGAATTAAGGACTTTTTCCGTTTTACCTTTTCATTCATTTTAACTTAAAGTTCCATTATTCTCCATTGAAAAAACCACCAATTGTAAAACCAATTATAAAACCATATAATTGCTAAACCAGCAGAGAACACAAAGTAAACCAATGGCCAAGATCTTGTTATACTATCTTTCAATCTCCGAATAATGCCTTTAAGTAGATAACATGTACTATCGTTGAGATAGATATGGATTCCGTATCTATGAATCTTGATTTCTCTATCCATAAGTCATGCACCCAAAACATAAGTATATTGACAATGAATTAACAGTGTCTCACCTGTAGTGCATTAAAGTACATAAGTATGGACACAAACTCAATTAATCATTTTAGGATTAAGATTAATGTAGGATGATAATCAAAGCGCCATTGATTTTTATAAACGAAATTATTAAACCGAATCAATTAACACTTTAGGTCCTGTCCAATGTCATACCTCAATATTAGTATACATTAAAATTTCTACTCGGAATCTATCCGATGGTCAAGACAAACCATCCCTCCAAGGAAGTAGACAACCTTTACAATCTTTTCATGAATAAGATCTCCAAATCTTATTCTATTGATTGCGGACTATTTATTTAGATTGTTATCAAATTACCACGTCTTCTATGTATACCCCGTATACATATGGTTATCCGATATATTACCAACAGCTAAGGAGTATTTTATGTCATATTTACAGAAAATCCTTAATATTAATTTTCTATCCTTAGGACACATTTAGATCCCAACAATCTCCCACTTGCCCTAAGCGCGTAAATGTGACATATTATGCATCCCTATGCCTTCAACGTGTTCTTCGAATCTTCTGGCCACCAAAGTCTTCGTGAACGGGTCAGCAAGATTGTCCTCTGATGCGATTTTGCAAACTGTCACATTTCCACTCTTGACAAAGCCTCTAATGATGTGACATTTTCTGTCAATCTGCTTACTCTTCTTATGATGCCTAGGATCCTTGGTATTAGCTACTACTGCACTATTGTCACAGTAGAGCACCATAGCTTTATCCATACCAGGAACGACCTCAAGGTCACCAAGGAACTTGCGGAGCCATATCGCTTCCTTTTATGCCTCACTGGCTGCCACATACTCGGCTTCCATGGTCGAGTCTGCAATGCAAGATTGCTTAATACTCCTCCACACAACAACACCACCTCCAAGGGTAAAGACAGATCCCGAAGTTGATTTCCTTAAATCCTGATCTGATTGAAAATCAGAATTTGTGTATCCTCTAGGAACAAGATCCTGACCGGAATACACTATCATATTGTCCCTCGTTCTCCGTAGATACTTTAGTATATGCTTGACCGCAACCTAATGGTTCAGTCCCGAATTCGACTGATATCGACTTACCATACCAACCACAAAACAAATGTCAGGTTTAGTGCATAACATAGCGTACATAAGACTACCTACTGCTAATGCATGAGGTACATTTTTCATACGCTCCCTTTCTTCCGATGTCTTGAGACAGTCATCTTTAGAAAGCTTGATTCCAATCATAAAAGGTTAGGCACCTTTCTTGGAATCCTTCATAGAAAACTTATCAAGTACTTTATCAATGTATAAAGTTTGGTAGAGTGCTATCGTTTTGTTCTTTCTATCTCTAAAGAGTTGAATACCAAGAACAAAACTAGCTTCTCCTAAGTCTTTCATATCAAACTATTTGGCTAACCAAACTTTGACAAATAATAATGTTGCCACATCGTTTCCAATAAGTAATATATCATCTACATAAAGTACAAGGAAAACCGCTTTCTCGTTCTTGATACATTTATAAACACATGGTTTATGAATGTTTTGTTTGAATCCATAGGTTTTGATTGCTTGATTAAACCTAATATTCCAAGAACGAGATGCTTGCTTTAAGCCATACGTGGATTTAAGCAACTTGCATACCTTGTCTTATTGGCCCTTTCCCTTGAACTCGTCTGGTTGTATCATATAGGTATCTTCCTTAAGGAAGCCATTCAAGAAAGCTGTTTTGACATCCATTTGTCAGATCTCATAATCGAAAGTAGCCGCAATGGATAAAATAATGCGGATTGACTTGAACATTGCTACAGGCGAAAAGGTTTCATCATAATCGATTCTTTCTTTCTGCGTATAGCCCTTCGCTACAAGTCTTGCCTTGAAAGTTTCCACTTTCCCATCCACACCTCTCTTCCTCTTGTATGCCCACTTACACCCAATCGGTTTTATACCTTGGGGTAAGTCTACAAGTTTCCAGACCCCGTTATAATCCATAGATTCCGTCTCGGTGTTCATAGCCTTTTGCCAAAAACTAGAATCAATATCCTCCATAGCTTTCTTGTACATAGCCGGATCATCAACATATTCTATGGATTCTGCTTCAAAAACTTCACCATTGAACATGTAACTTTCAGGTTCCCTGATAATCCTCCCACTACGATGAAGCTCCCATGGTTGTTGATTCTTTAGCAGTTTTTTCACAGGGTTTTCTGTGACTTTAGGAACATCCAAACCCCGAAGCCATCTCCTTAAGCACTATTTTGCTACAAGGTTTAAAGTTTTCCATGTAACTTTCCTCCAGCAATGTTGCATGTGTGGATACGAAGACTTTATTTTGCTTTATATTACAGAACAGACTACCTTTTGTCCCTTTTAGATAGCTAACAAACAAGCATACTTCTGATCGTAACTCCAACTTCTTCGCTTTCTTATCCAGGACGTGTGCCGGACAACCCCAAATTCGAATATGATTCAAATTAGGTTTCTTACTCGTCTATAACTTGTAAGGAGTTTTAGGAACCGATTTGGAAGGTACATTATTCAGAAGATAGCATGAAATTTGTATGACATGCCCCTAAAATGACAAAGGTAATGTGGAGTAACTCATCATAGACTGAACCATATCCAATAGGGTCATATTCCTTCTCTCAGCTATACTATCTTGTTGAGGAGTACCAGGTGCAGTCAACTGGGATTGTATCCCATTCTCTATCAAATATCCTAAGAACTCATCTGATAGATATTCTCCACCTCGATCCGATCGAAGTGTCTTAATAGACTTGCCTAATTGTTTCTCCGCTTCAGCTCGAAATTCTTTGAACTAGTCAAAGGCTTTGCTTTTGCGGGTCATCAAATAGACATATCCATAACTTAAGTAATCATCAATAAAAGTGATATAATACTAATACCCACCACGCGCTTCTATGTTCATGGGACCACAAACATCCGTATGCACTAGTTCTAAAAGTTCCTCGAAATGATCATCTTGCCCTCTAAACAGGATTCGCATTGTGGCCAAGGGTCAACCTCGTACAAGTCAAGGCATTCCTCCTTTACCATCCTTTGAATTCTGTTAAGGCTTATGTGACCAAGTCGTAAATGCCAAAGAAATGATTTGTTAGAGTGAGAAGACTTATGTATTTTAGAGTTGTTATCCAATTCTGTATATATATGAATGACTATATATAATTATGTACAACGCAAAGTTAGTAGATTACAACAAAAGTTATGACTTTGCTAACTTTCTATTTTTTGCATATGGTTTCTACTATGATTGCCATTCACTATTGGTTGAATCCATTAGTTGAAATTGAAGCTATTGTATTTCGCTTATTGAATGAAATCATGAATAGAAGTAGTGGAACAAACATGGTGAGCAGAAAGGAGCAAATTGACTAATGGTCCAACCCTATCTTTGGAACGAAGTTTGTGTGGATAGAGTGACAAGAGGGGTTGGCATGTTGATATTAGCAAAGGCAATGATAGAAATCCTCTATTGTAGTTGACTTTCAATCATTGGAGACTGATGACAGAAATTCTTACGACGATGAAGAATACGAAAAGCATGATGTTGAGGTATCCTACATGATGCATAAGCTTCATAAAGATGCATTGCACTTTATTAGTTTATTGTTCTCAATGGTTTTGTTTATTTGATTTGAAGTTGATTTATTGTCTTAAGAAGTGATGTTGATCAGGTGGTTTTTTTTTTTTTTCCGTTTTTTTAAGAAGTGACTCTCACTTAGTTTTTGAGTGAAGTTTACATTTTTCTTCTTTGTTAAAGCATATATGATGTTATAAATTTTCTCAATAAGGAAAAATTGATTATCTACAATTATGGTTGTAGATGTTGAATAGAGACATGTTCGAGAAGAACCATCATCTCGAACATCACGAAATCGTTTTGAGTTCTTGGGAAACAGAAGAGAAAGAACTTGAGCTATTGTTGATGGAAATGGAAGAACAGGTGTTAGCAGACAACAAAGTGTGAGAAGATCAGCACCCCTCTGAGTCTTGTTAGTTAGATTTTCTTGTTGTGTAGGATTATAAAATGTTAACAAGTAGTTTGAGTTACTTGAGTGTGTCATGGAAAGGTGGTTATTAATTATGTAATCAGAGATTTAGAGGAATTATAATTAATATAAGATATTTAGTTCATTTCAATTATAAAAGTATTTATGAAAAACAGATGATAAAATTTAGAATAATATTTTTAGTAAGCAAAAACTTTGGTAGCTAAACATTTTTGCTACTAAAAATTCAGAAGCAGAAAATAAGTTATTTGCCTTTTTTGCTACAAAATATTTGGTGCATAAGAATTCGCTTCCAAATACCTTTTGCTATCAAAATTTGGTCACATAATCTCTTATAATTTGTTACCAAATACATTTTGCTACCAAAATGTTTGGTCACTAAATCTCATATTTTTTGTTACCAAATACTTTTTGTTATCAAAAATTTGGCCACAGAATCTAGTACAATTTGCTACCAAATATATTTTGTTACCAAAAAATTTGGTCTCTAAATCTCATACTTTTTGTTGCCAAATATCTTCTGTTATCAAATATTTGGTCACTGAATCTCATACTTTTCGCTACCAAAATATTTTTTGCTTTCAAAATTTTGGTTCCTAAAATATCATACTTTTTGTTACCAAATACCTTTTGCTACCAAATTCTTTGGTCACCGAATATCATACATTTCGCTACCAAATACAATTTGTTACTAAAAAAATTTTGAAACAAAAACTTTTTGCTACCAAAAATTTGGTAACAAATACTTTCTGCGACTGACTTTCTGCTATCAAATTTTTTTGTTACCAAAAATAGGACTTTCGGCTATCAAATTTTTGGTAACAAAAAATCCAAATTCTTGTCGTGCCGGGATACTGAAATCGCAAAACATGGCAGTACAAAAGGTTGAAATACGATCCACTGAAACAAAGAAAACAGAAATGTATATCAGGTTTTTCAGTTGGGCAATCACCCCTTGTTTTTGAGTTGACTTTTTCATTTTATTTTTTTTTTTTCAAGAAGAACAAGAGGACAAAATTTTCTTCTTGTTTTCTTTTGGAAAAAGAATCATTTCAAACAAGTAGATTTCGAAAAAAATGGTGAAAGAGCATCAATACAATAATACACAATCATCCTGGATGTCCCGAATCAGTTATCCAACAGCTTTGACATTCTAAACGATCGTTTACAATTATCGATCGTTGTACCGGAAAGTGAAGGGTACAAAATTTTCTTGTTTTCTTTTGACAAAGGAAACATTTACTCATTTTTTTTTTTTTTTTTTTTTTTACAGAGTAAAAGGAAACGTTTATTCAAACAACACGTTTTTGGTTTGAAAAAAGTGGTGAAAGGGCATAAAAACTCCATTATGTTTGAAAATCAAGTTTTTCTTTTTTTGAAAATCATGTTTTCCCAAAAGCGCACACACAGCAATATATATATATATATATATAGAGAGAGAGAGAGAGAGAGAGAGGGAGAGAGAGATTCAGAGAGAGAAAACAAAGTAGTAGAAAGAAAGTTGGTCTTTTTATGAAAAACCACTTGAAGATTAAGAATACAAAAGCAACAAGATGAACAAAACTATCAGAAATAGAGTTTAAAAAACAAAAGAGACCTCCAAAATTAAAACAGAACTTCTTTTTTAACTTTAAGTATCGTAGTATCCCAACCATAGAACCAAAAACACACACACACACAGTGTTAGAGAGACAGAGAGAAGAAAAAAGAGAATGAGGAAAGACGGTATTTTATTTTATTTTATTTTTTGGCTGAAAAACCAGTAAAATATCTGCTATGTACTTGAACGTACGTAAGAAAAGAACGCAACCGCAACACCATGAACTAGAACAAAAATAAAATCGGCCAACAAAACAAAACAATAAAATCAGTTACGTACTCGGATGTTCGGTTCGGGAGACACCATTTGATAGACACAGCACACAGCGAGTAAAAGGAAGTAGGAAAATTGGGAAGGCAGCAATGATAAGAAGAGAGGTGGGAGGACAAAAGGTTGTGGAAAGTGTTTGTGTGTGAAGAGCGGCAGTTCAGTCGTTGCTATTACAGAGAAAGACAAAAGCCCTTTTTTTGAACCTGAAGGAAAACGAACTAACCAAGTTTTTGTAAGAAGGAAAGAAGATAAAATGAAAAGAGAACTTATAAAAGGTGAAAAAATTGAATGATAAAAAGGAAATTAATTTTCTTTAAGTTTTGTTAGATAGAAAGGAAAGAAAATGAGAGATTTATAGGCCAATTACTATGTTATACATTTATGAATATTATTTTATGCTTAAAGAATGATCAAAAAGTAATCGTAGTACCATGCTTTTATTGGTAATAAATTTAAATTTACAAGAAGCCTATAATTAACTGCATGCATCTTGGGAAAAATTGGTATCAAAGAACAAAGTGCTAGAGATCTCTTCAATTTTCGTGTGACAGATAGGAGTTACGTGGAGAAATAGAAAATTAGACAGTACAAAGAGTTGGTTCAAGAACTATGGATCGAAACAAGAGGAACTTATTATCGTTACTTTATCACCTGCACAGTCACGTCTCAGCCATATGGCTCGATATATTATATGATTTGTTCTAACGTGTCTCGTGTTATTATGTCCATGACTCATTGTGATTCGTGAATTAACATATGACTTGTTCAACGAAAGATTACCCTCCTCAGCAATCGGCACCTGGGAGAGATGTGAATGCAATGCTTACGAGTATGCCTCGATGTGAAGTCATCGTTCCCAGCCACGAAGACGTTCTTTGTTGGACAATCACTTGTGTTTGTTATAGAATCACGTGATTTTTGGCGGTCAGACAAGCATTTACTGCATGTGCACAAGCGATCGTTTGCTGCATGTACATCTAAAAGTCAACTTAAATTTTAATTAGTTTTTTAAAAAATCAAACAACTCTAACCGAAAAAAACCCAATTTCAACCTATGTACTAAATACACATGTACAATTTCTTTACCATCAACCTATTGTAACGACCCAGCTACATAAGCCGTTACTTTGCTGTGCTTACATACCAAACCTTGTGACGACCCACCTTACGTGGCCGCTACTTCACACTTAACATACTTAAACATACTCTCGTATTTCGTAAAAATATGAAAAATATTTTTTTTCTTTTTAAACTCAATTTAAAACTCAAAACTCAAAACTCAAAACTTAACTTATACTCATACTTATTTATATATACTCACTCGAGTACCGAGTTTTAAAAACTAAATTTTAACAAATCATACTAGTTATCATATACTAGTACCATCGACTTATTATAACATAATACAAACACATTTTACTGGCTTGTTTGGCATGTAAGTTTAACTCAAGTTAAACTGTACTTTTTTTGTCTTTTTCTGAAAAAGTTTTTTGTCTTTTCTAAAAAGTCAACAAAAATTATTATTGAAACTTAAAAATCTTAAACTAAACTCATTCACCAAACACCCCCTACAGAACATATTTCCAAAACCCGTGGCGGTGTCCAACCCAAATTTCATAGTCTGTAGTACCATCTCTCCATAGTCTTGCATCACGCATGTTCGGTAGGTTGCTTTCCTACAGCATGAACGTAAGTTATGAGCTTATGCTCAATAAGTACAACTTTCTATTCCGCAAAACATTTTTAGTAAAAGAATGCATGAACCAATAATTCTTTCTTATGAATCAATTATACTTTCTTATGTTAACTTGGTTCTAGGCCCCTTACATATCATGTGTGCACATACCGTGGCGCATAGCCATGGAGTGGTTGGGGCGGCCAGTCCAATCCAACTCATATCATGAACCAAACCGTTTAAACTCACCCTCATGGCAAGTCAGTATGACACAAGAAAACTGGCTTGTTTTATCTTATTAATGAAAACTTGTTCTTGGTTGATCATATTTGAAAACTTGAATCTTAAATGTTTCTTACTTGAAAACTTAATCTTGTTCTTATCATATGATTTATTATTAGTAAATATGTTTTCATGATGTCACAATAATAAAACATAAAATATAAAACATAAAGCATACATCATGTAAATCAATGCATGAATTTTTGAAAAACATGTAATGCAATAAAAATATTTTGCCCATACTATAGGCGAAATTGTACTTACAAATTGTCCTATGCTATTGGTATATCGTTCCAAGAAGGCATGACAACGGGTTATATTCTTGTTTCCAAACAGGGCTTAAGAAGAGAATCGTTTTATCTTACTACAAACCATAACATAATAGATTGGTATCCAATTCGATTACCATTGGTAATCATAGATGCCAATCCTAACATAGTAAATTAGTATCCTACCTGATTACCATTGGTAATCATAGATACAAGCCCTAACTTAATAAATCGGCATCCTATCCAATTACCATCAATCATACACTTGTTACCATATATTTAAGTAATTTGGGTCTATTCTCATTTTCTCAAAAATACCTTTTCATAATTTTAAGTATTATCTGGATTGAATACTTGGAATTGTCTTTTAAAAATTACTTGTGAAATTTCAAATGGATTCAAAACTTTTTAAAACTATTTTCTTTGTAAAACCATAATTTCTTTTTAACCGGGATCGTAAAATTGTAAAACTTTAAAAACTACTTTTGAAATCAGCCTATTGGTTTGATTGAAAGTGCATGTGCAGGAATTTCCTGTATTATACACAGTTTTGAAAATCCTGTGCAGTAATTTTCTATATCCTGCACAGTTTTGAAAATCTAGTTTTTTCATTAAATTGGTTTAGAATTTGAAAAAGTTTTCTTCACAAAAGTCATAGATCTCATCAAAACCTACAACTTTTGTTTTTTGTCTAAAACCTAGATCTACCTTTAACTTACTCGTTTCTCCTTTTGAAAAATACTGGCCATGTACAGTGGCTGGACAGACTAGTTTCGAAAATTGATTAAAACAAAGACCTTTGGAGCCTTATTTTCAAAAACTGTCTATAATGGCCACTAGGATTTTTGATTTTCTACAACTTTGTAGTTATAACTTTTTTCAAATTCGGTCTCGAAGGGGCTCAAAACTAGATTCTAGAAAACCGTTCAGATTATTTTTAAAACTGGCAGTTTGTATTTTTTTTTTTTTTTGTTGGTTTTTGTTTAAAATTTCATGCACATTATCTCAACCGGTCAAAGCCGTGAGCCTACATCAACATGCAGCGCATCGAATTAATTTTTGACATTCAATCATTCACTTGTCCATTACCATGAAAAATAGAATATTGATAACCCTACAAGCTTACCAAGCTATGTTTTTAGGTTAATTTCCTTAGCCAACATACATGTGGCATTCACATGCATAAATTATCCACATTCAAACATGTGAGAGCATAATCACAAACACATAATGAGCACACATAACTTTAAATCTCATTTTAGAGCAAAAAATAAAACCCATGCTTAGATCTAGCAACCAAGTTAGCCTAAGTATAGATCTAGTATAAACCAACAATATAAAACCATAACATACAGAAAAAATAAGAAACATGAGCTTATGCTCTTACAACCCAAACTTGAAATACACATAAATCCTCAACCAAAAGCTTAATGAAATTTTTAGTGGATCAAGAGAAATACCTCTAAAGTTGGAATGGTTGCTCTAGACCTTGGGATGAGAAAATTTTTTTTCTCCACACTCTCCACCAACAACCGGCCACTCTCTCTCTTTCTCTCTCTCTCTCTCTTTTCTAAGGCTAGGGAGGGAAAGTTTGAAGAGAACTAGAAATTGGAATGTTCAACTAAATGGTTCTAATCCTAACATACATCCCCTAGGTGGAAATTTCCAAATTTTCCACAATTTTTTTTTCTCAACTTTCTTAGAATTGCATATTTGGCCCTGGAGACAAGATATTTGCCTTTTAGTCCCATGAGTTGGCCGGCCATGTGGAGCTTAATCCACCAAAAAATCTTTTCATAATTATCTACTTAATTCTTTCCAATATTTTAAAAATTCCCAAAATTCACATAATTACCTTTGATGAGGTGTCCTCCAAGTAGGGCCCCATTTGGCACTTACTCCTGATATGCAGTTTATTTTTTAATAATCTAGATATTAAAAATACTGTTTTAACTATTAACAACACAGTAATACTGAACTACAGTCCAGAATTCATATGCGCTTAACTGAACCGCGTATAGATTTTTCTTAGGACTAAAAACTACTTAATTCTCATTGCTCCAAATATTATTCCTGATTATTCTAGAGTAATCTCATTCCTTATTCTTAACTCTGCATTCGTAATGACGGTCGGTTATAGCATAATTTCAACACTGCTTATTATACTGCAATACCTCTTATTCAAGTCATGGGTTATCTTTATCATACATAAACTAGAACAAAATCATTAATCAGGATCCTGCCTTTTTCATCAAAATGGCTTACACTTAGCTTAATACACTATCATTGAATCTTATAACTTATAAATATAAGGACTCAAACATATTCTGATTAATCAGATCATGTATTTCACATAGGCATACACAGTACAGGTTTAGATTTCCTTTGTATCAAATGAAATCACAAGTCTGCAAAAAGGTTGGTTATTACACCTATAAACATATAATTAGGGGTAAAAAATATAGTCACGTAAGAGTTGGTCTATTCGGTTGTCTTTTGGGACTGGGGACCATATGAGGGCAACTAGTTGCTTAATGGTTCTGATGGGTTTTTATAGTTTGGCCCATTTTGTTGATTTCTTCATGTGAAAAAGTCAGTTCATGCGTGTTGAACTAGTAAGAGATGATTCTAAGGTCGTTACATTTAATATACATACATACGTATTATGTTTTAATAATTTATATAAATATTATGCATTTTATTAATAGGTTGTAATTAAAATAGTTCGGTTAAAGTGGGTTGATTTTTCAAATACTAGTTAAAAGATTTATTGATTTTTAAACCAACACAATGTGTCCTATTTTGCTAACTTCTATGAAATTAAGGATTTGGATTAGTAAGTTTTGCATTAGGGTTTTAAAATGGATTTAGAAATTATTGATTTGACCTAGAATTTTCTGTCCTTATACGAGGCATACAAGGATCTTATATCATCAATTCAACATGATTAAGTTAAACAATCAAGTATATTAATTATTAAAAGAATTTAGAAAGTTTGGGATAAATTGTCAAAATTATGAATCCGGGATGCAAGTTATCAAGAGCCAATATTTGTGGTTTGCATATAAGTATGAACATTATTGTTACAAATGTTTTAATTTACTATTAATTAAATTTTATGTTATTTTTTACATCATGAAAGTAAATAGTAGTTTTCAAAAATAATTGATGTAAACAGCAAGTAGATGTTAATAATTAAAAAAAAAAAAAAAAGGAAAAAAAAAAGAGTAATTCGCCTAAAGGCTTCCTAAATTTTTTTGAAGGTGACAATTTGGTCCCTATTTTTTTAATTTTGGCTGTGAATACCCTAAACTCCCTAAACATTGGCAATTTTAGTCATTTCTATCAAAAATCGTTAAGTTTTTAACAAAATGCATCACATGACTCATCACATGATCCCAATTAACCATCAAAAGACAAAAATACCCTGACTAAAACAACATCTCACAGTAACAACATTTTAAAAAAAAATGATAAATGCAAACCCAAAATTCAAACCCTAAGAATTACAATACCCGCATCAAAATCCATTCAAATCACCAACTAATCACAAAATAATAAACCCAAATTCAAACCCTAAAAATTTACAATACCTACATCAAAATGCAATCAAATCACCAACTAATCACAAAACAACCTGCTGAAGTAATCCTCAATGGTAGCCCCAGACCACTTGAACCAACACAAATGCCTCACCACCCCAAACTCGTGAACATCGTGCCACCGTGACCTCGTGAACATTCCTCACGCTGCCCCAGACCCACAAACCATCGCACCATTGAGCCACCCCAGACAAACAAACGTCGCAGCCCCCCAAATGTCGCAAATGTCTGTCTCACTATCCCAACCCCATGAACGCCTCGCAACTCCCGACCTCGCCAAGGTCTGATCTCTCTGGGTTTTTTTGATCTGTGTTTCTACTGCTTAGATCCAAAAGCAACTCACAAAGATTCAAAAGTTGAATCTGCTTGTGAGATAAGAATCGAGGGCGGGAAATGAAGAGAGAGACAGAGAGAAAGGAGACAAAGAAGAATTCTAGTTTTTTTATTATTTTTTTATTAATTATTATTAGATTACTAAAATACCCTCTCAAATTTGAGCACATGCATTGCACATCACTCATTCTGTTAAAAACTTAACGGTTTTGGACGGAGATAACTAAAATGGCCAATATTTTGAGAGCTTAGGGTCTTTCAGCCAAAATTAAAAAAAACAAGAACCAAATCATCACCTTTAAAAGAATTCAGGGACCATTTAGACCACATAATTGTAATCTTCATTTGTTTTTATAAGACTGCATGTGCTATGACACTTGCTTGGTTAGAAAAAATGTTTAAACTGTGACTTCTCATGCCCTTTTTCTTGTATCAACTTATTTGACAATTGGAGTCATTAATGATTCTACCTGTAACTCCTAATAACTTTTTAATGTATGTTACAAATTTGATTCAATCAACATTTTTCAAAAATTAATCAAATAAAATATATTTAAAATCAAACAAAATGGAAGGTCTAATAATCCAAACCAATATCTAACCCACGTTTGAATCATAGGTTTAAAAAACAAAATTGAAAAAAAAAAATCTCAAAACGGTTATCCAATGAGATATTAAATTGCTATTTCCTTTTAGAAGAAATATGTAAGTAGCAGTTTTCTGTAAAACCTTACTATTTATTTTAATTAAGCTAATAAAAATGTTATTTACTATCATTTTCATTTCTTTTTACACAAAACCGTTCATGTGCCGTGCAACGCGTCCAAGTCACTAGCCCACCAAAATCCATAAACTCATTTTTTATTGTATGCTCACGTCACTATACTAGTAGCCTGATCAACTTATTTTGACAGTTGTAGTAATCTTTATAACTTACAACCACATTTTTAGACGTACGTAACAAGTTCGACTCAATCAATAAACTGCCTTTTTTTTTTTCCCCCACAAAACAACTTCCAATGAAGATGAAGAAAAATCAAACGGAACGGAAGGTCTTAAAATCTTGCCATTATTTAAATCATGATTTCCTGTTACTCAATTCGCTTCCCTATCACCTATCGGGTCCAAACCTTTAGCGCGGTAGCATCCCACTAAAATCTGTGTGTACATGCTCTTTATGTAGAACGACGTATCATCACACTAATGGTTGCCTTAAGCCATTTGACAACTAAACTCGTTTATGATTCTACCACTAAGTTTATATGTATGTGTTCTTCATGTATCACGACGCTTCGTTGCGCTATTGATCTGTTTGATCTATCTGACTACTGTGATCGTTTGTGATTCTGCATGTAACAGCTTGCAATTTTTTTCGACACACGTTACAAATTGGACTTACTCTGTAACTCACCTTTTGCTTACACAAATTACCTAATTTGAATAAAGAGAAGGAAATATAAAATGAAACACAAGGTCTAACAATCTTAACCATCGTTTAAACGGAGCTTTTTTTTTTAGACACAAATTATTTCCTACATAGGTTGTATATCACTTATTACTTAAAAAAAAATTAAAAGAACTAAACTCCTTCTCCCACATATATAAAATTAAGAACCCAGATCTCACACACGCATAAGTGCACGCAACATTTCTCATTAACAAAAAAATTCTTGGACATATCAATGATGTTAAATATTAAAACTAACAAAAAAAATAAGTTATATAACTATTTTAATTCGACTTTAAAAACCATTACTTTTATTATTATTATTATTATTATTATTATTGTGGAAAGTTTGACCTGTAATTGATGTAATTAGGGAGATGATTTGGGAGTCCCAAATCAGAGAAATCTAACTTATTCTAATTGATTTGTTTAGGCTAGTTCCCTGATTTAGAGCTAGGATTGCTTGTATAAATATACCACTCGTGTGCAAGAGTAAATCAATGAAATTCACTATTCTTCTCCACTCTTTCTTAATTTCTGATATGGTATCAGAGCCTTAGGTTCTTGTCTGGGGTAATATTTTCCTTCGATTTTCGAAGCCTTCAGTGCTTCACACAGATTTCTCCAGCAACCTTTATTGTTGTCATCATCCAGGCCTTAATTGAAGTTTTTCTGAAAATTTTCAAGTTTGGCCTTCATTGCCGTCTGAAGTTTGTGCCACCTTCGTCTTAGCCCCGCCTAGATCTAAAAAACCCAAAATTCTAGGTTTCCTCTGTCAAGGTCAACTTTTCTGCCTCTGGTCAATGCTGTCACTTGACCTCCAATAGTCATCGTCGTTTGTGGGTTTCACTTGCGCTAGTGTTCATGACAGTGGGAGTTTGTTTGCCTTAGGTTTCACGCCGCCACTATTCTCCAAGTCACCACCGTAGGGTTCCATTTGGGTAGTTCACTGTCGTAGCTCCGTTCATCATCGCTGTGAGTCCCTGTTGCCGTCGCATATTGCTCGCCGTCAACACCATACGTGTCTCTGAGTTCTTCAGATTAAAGCCTTTTTGTTGTCTTTTTTTTTTTTTTTTTTTTTTTTTGTTCTCTAAGTACTCA
>CM046387.1:41619-58691 GCA_025413485.1 Ficus microcarpa | reverse complement strand
TTAATCAAGAAGTACAAGGACCGTTTCGAAGATGGAGCATACCGTGACATTGCAGTAGGTTCGCAAATGAGCAGCCACAAAAATGTTCTTAAGCTGTTAGGTTGCTGCCTGGAGTTTCCTTGTCCGGCATTAGTTTATGAATATGTGGAACCTGGACATCTCAACTCGACGGGAGTCATTGCTTCTACTGGTTTATCGCTATCTTGGAAGATGAGATTGAAAGTTGCAAAAGATATTGCTAACGCAATTACTTATCTCCACACATCATTTGATAGGCCTATTATTCACAGGGATATTAAACCTTCAAACATCCTTCTGGATAAAGATTTCAATCCGAAACTATGTGATTTCTCTCTCTGTATAACAATTCCTGAAGGCAAAACACATGTCGAAGATGAAGTATGTGGGACTATGGGATTCCTTGATCCTGATTATGCTAATACATCACTTATCACAGAACGCACTGACGTTTACAGCTTTGGGATCTTATTATGTGTCTTTCTAACGGGACAGGAAGCTATTGACGGGAACAGACCTGAAAATGAATTGTTAGTGGTCCAATACATAACAGAGTTGATTGAAAAAGAACGACGGATGGAAGTTGTGGATCCAAAAATTTTGGAAGGCGACATTGCCGAAGAGCAGCAACTACAATTGGAAGCTTTCTTAGAATTGGCCTTGAAATGCACTCAAGTGCAAACAGAAAATAGGCCACTTATGATTGACGTGGCCAAAGAACTTGTAAGGATTGAGAAGTCTGTTAGTTGTCCCTCGAGATTAGCTTAGCCCATCCATGTACTAGTATGCTTATACCCTGTTCACCGTTTGACAAAAACATAATCTCACAAAACATAACACATGTCGTGCACTTATGCATGAACCAATTATGTCCAATTATGAATCTTTTATGATCCATTATTAACTTGAACTTATTATCTTGATTACATGTGGGCCCCTTGTGTGTACGTACCGAATGCGTGCTCTTCAGAAAAAGTTAAGGTTTGCAAGGTCCCTAACAATTCTGGGAATCATAAACTTGAACTTGAAATATGAATAATCCTCCACTTGGCAGGAGGTTGGTACGACACCTTACTTGTATGTTCTTACCATATGGTTTATTATTAGTGAACATACTTCATGATGTCACTATATCATTTTCACCATAACATGGCACATCATAACTTATCATGACATATCTTGACATATCATGGCATAACATGACATTACATAACATGACATAACATAACATGGCTTGACTTTGCATGACTTATCCCAAAATCACATACTTAACGCAACATACTTGAAATCATGTCATAGCATACTTGGAAATATAGCATTCTTGAGAAAACATGGTATTCTTTAAAATGTGGCATTCTTGAAAATGTGATATTTTTGTAAACATGGCGTTATTGAAAACGTGACATACTTGAAAACGTGGCATACTTGAAAACTTGACATTCTTGTAAACATGGCATACTTGTAAACATGGCATACATAACATAACATTACATGGCATTCATGGAAACATGTCATATATTTGAAAATAGTTTACTATTTTTCATACTGTAGTTGAGGTTTGTACTTATCTCATGTGCTATATTCTGAGTGTTGCTGTTTCAATTCAGTTTCTAACAGCAGGTTATTTCCTGTTATTTAAAAGAACATAGGATAAGGATCCTATAAATCATAATCATAAAAATTTTAGTAATCTAACCAACATTCATACATAATCTTAGTTATATGTCCCCACTAACATATTCATGATAACTTATTAGGTTACATAGGGTAACCTTGATTACTAAGCCCATACATACATAAGTAGGGTTAGGCTTATGTCTTAACATTCTCAATTCATAATCCATGGGGTCATCACAAGTAACCCTAGATCTTAGCCTATTAACAATCTTGGTATCCTATCGGGTTATATCCGGTAATCCTTGAGGTGGTCAAACTTGGTCAACCAAAGTCAACATCTTGGTCAACTAAAGTCAACCTTCTATGGGTCAAACTTGGGCTTTGGGCTTGGCTCAGCAACTCGGGTATCTTTCCCGGTTACCATCCATCATCGTTTTGTTACTAAACTTTGGCTTAAAAACTCCAATTTCCATTATCTTTGGAAAATCTGACAATTTAAATCCAAAATCCTTTAATTAACTTATAAAAATTCGTGGTTCTTAAAGTGGGGCTTTATAAAATCATTAAGGGCTGAAAACTGCCATTGGAATAGTTTTCCCAGTCAAAACATTGGGGTTTGTGCAGAAATACAGTTTTCTTGCATTGTTTTTAGAAAATCCTGTGCAGGAATTTCCTATTTCCTACACAGTTTTTAGAAATCCATTTCTATTTAAAAATTTGGATTGAATTAAAGAAAGTTATCTTCATGAAAGTTTTAGATCTCAAAAAATCCTACAACCTTTATGTTTTGAAGAAAACCTAGTTCGGACTCTAACTAATCCGTTTTCCTTGTTGAAGTCCCCAGGTTGTGAGCACAAGTCTGACCTGCCCAGGAGTTTCTAGTCTCGGATTTTAATAAAAACAGAGGCCTTTGGAGCATATTTTTCAAAATATGTCCACGTTGTCTACTAGGAAAAACCCTTCTCTATAACTTTGTAGTTTTAATTTTTTCCAAATTCGGCCTCTAAGGGTCCAAAATCAACTTTCCAGAAGGTTGCCCAGTTTTACCCGAAAATTGACAGTTTTGTTTCTTAAGTTGGTTTTATGTCCTAATCGCGTAATCTAACTCAATCGAACATGCGGGAGCCTAGAGAGCAGGGATGTAGCATTTTCTAATGTCCCACTTCATCATGCATGTAACCCGATTGCACCCATGCAAATCATTTATGAAAATTGCCTTAACCTTGGGTTTGCATGGTTCTAGTTCTAATCAAGCTATTCCATTCATTCAAGTTCCACTCTAGCAACCTAGCATACCATTTTAAATCATGCTTGAACATAGTTGGGGGACATACAACTTATCAAACATCTAGCATGCAAGTTCTAATAATCAAAACAAGCACAAGCATATAATCAATCAAAGCTCATAATCAAACTACCCTTAAATCTAATCAAGCACACACCTAAATTCAACCTAGGGCAATAAAATAATTTGAGCTTATGCTCTTACAACCAACTTGAAATACACTTAAATTTCCAAATTAAAGCTCAATTTAAAAGCTTAGGGTCAAAGGGTTTACCTCTAAGGTTTGTAAGTTGGTTCTCAAGCTTGGATCCCAAAAATTTTCCCTTTTTCTTGACCGCCACTACAACCGGTTTTGCCCCTCCAATAGGGTTCCAAAATTTCAGCCACCCTTGTTGGTTTCTCACCAAAAAAATCCGGTCACCCACAATATAATACCTAGAACTTTCATGTTACCATTCCCTTTTAAGGAATTTATATTTATGTTATGAAGACATTTATGAAAAAACTTGATTTAGAGCTTTTGATCGATTTTGTAAATTCTTATGGGTTAATAAGACTTAAAATAGAATGCTAAGATTAGCAAACGGCCTTTTGAGTTGAAAATGACGAAAAAGTACGTGATTTTACGAAAGTCAAAGGTTTGACCAAAAAGTCAACTTTGACCGAAAAAGTCAAAGTTTGACCAAGAATGGTCAAAGAGGTGACTTTACAGTATGATGAAATGCAGTATAGAAAAGATACTGCGGAAACTTTCGCTATGGTTAAGATAGTATGAATAGGCTTTAAAAGTACCCTAGAAAATCAAGCACACCAAGTTAGGATTAAAGGTAAAAAGGGCTCGGAAAAATAGGAAAAAAATTATACTGTCCGATTTTACACAAATAAATTTTGTACTGCAATGCAGTATAAAAATACTGTGTACTAGTGAAGCACAGTATTGAAAATATTTGTGTAGCATGAAAATGGACTGTATTATGAAGAAAAGGGCCAAACAAGAATTAATGGAGGATGATGTCACCTAGCTTTTGATTAATGACATCATTAATGCTTAATTAAGCTTGGAAAGTATGCATAGAAGGCCCTAGAACACCCTTGGCCGGCCACCTCACTATCCCCTCAAGCAAATATTAAAAATTTTTAGGGTAATTTCAAAATTTCTCAAAGTTTCCCCAACCTCTATAAATAGGGGTGGTAGCTATTCATTTTATTCAAAAACTTGGCTAAACTCTTGCAAATTTTCCTCTTGAAATTCCAGAAATTGGGAGGAGAGAAAGAGAAGAGAAAAACCAAAATTTCTTGAGGGGTTTTGCTTGAAGGGTGTTCGGTTTTACTCTAGGGAAACCAAGAAAAATTTTGGGAGTTTTTGGGTGACCCATTGGCTGTTGTGGCCGAAAGCTAGGGGAGGAGAAAAGGGGGAGGAAAAAGTTGAAAATTTTTGGGGGAAAACCTTGGGGGAGTGATCGGTTTTGGAGTGGATCAACCAAGAAACCAAAATAAAATTTTGATACCCCTAATTAGGTTGAAGCCGTGAGCAAGGGGGAGGAAGAGATTTTGACTTTAAACCCTAATCTTGAACTAAGGTAATTTTCCAAAGCCCTAACTATTTCAATTTGGTTCAAATTGAGTTCAATTTTGGTATTTTAGTTGTATTTCAAATTGGATTGTAAGGACATAAGTCAAATTCAATTTTTATGCTCTAGGTTAATTAGTTTGTGCTTGATTGGTTGATTAGGGGTGGTAGGCTTATTATGTTGTTTGTTGCTTGATTTATGCTTGTTGCTTGATAGGTTGCATGCTAGATGTGAATGTTGTGTGTGTCCCCTGATTTTTGGTCCAAAATCTGCCTAGGCAGTGCATGAATGGCTGCTAGCTTAAGGGTGTATGTTTGATGTTTGGTTGAATGAGATGCAAAAGTTAGAACCATGCAAACCTAGGATTTAGGGCTTTCGGGTTTGGTTTGCATGGATCCGTTTGAGCTGCTTATGGGTGTATATGGGACGTTAGAAACATTGCATGTTTGCTGTGTAGGCTCCCGAAGTGATCGGTCGAGATAGACTTCGCGAAATAGGACGTAAACCGGACTTAATAACCGAAACTGCCAATTCGGATTCGAAACTGGCCAATTTCGGGAAAGTGGAAATTTAAGGCCTTTAGAGGCCGAACTGGGTGAAACGTAAAATACGAAAGTTGTTCGGAAGGTTTTTCCTAGGGTGTAGCACGAGCAGAATCCCAAAATGAGGCTCCAATGGCCTCCGTTTTTACAGAAAACCAAGACTGGTCTGCTCAGACCTAGTTAACACAATCAGCCAGTTTCAAACAAAAACTGACAAAAATACAAGCGGAACTGGATTTTTCATAAAACATTAAAGTTTTAGAATTTTTCGAGAGCTAAAACTTTCATGAAGACAAGTTTTTCAAATTCAGATTAGATTTTTAAACTGATGCTGTTTTATGAAGGGTGTGCAGGGAACCGAAAATTCCTGCACAGAATTTTCTAAAACTAGTTCAAGAAAAATTGTTTCTTCTCCAAAATCATTTTTTTGATTATAGAAACTGTTCCAAAGGCAATTTCTAGCCCTAAACGATTTTTATAAAAATCCATTTCAAAAACATGAATTTTTACAAGTAAAGTTAAAAGTTTTAAGAATTATTCCTCAACTTTTTCAAGTTAAGGAAAAAGTGGAGTTTTAAGCCAAGGTAGAGCAAAATGAACGTAACAGGCAGTAACCGGATATTATATCCGAGTTACAGGGTTGATCGAGAGTTGACCTTAGTTGACCAAGGGTTGACTTTGGTTGACTCAATGTTTAACTAAGAGTAACCTTAAGGGTTATCCAAGATAACCCTAAGGGATACCAAAAAAAAAAAAAAAAAAAAAAAAGGCTAAGAGGAGAGGGTTAATAGAAATAACCCAACAAATTAAGATATAAGAGTAAAGTCCAAGGTTTAAAAGAAAACCTAGCAGTATGTTAAAAGCTGGGCACAAAAAAAGAGGTTATCCAACGTAATCTCTTAAGGAGTAATCAAAGTTGATTATTCTTAAGCTATAGGACGATTATTGGGACCAAGTAAGATTCAAGTATCGGGGACATACAACTAAGATTTTGTAGGCATGTTGGTTAGGACACCAATATTCTACAATAAGAATTAAACTCTTACCTATGTCCTTATTCAAGCAGGGAGAAACCTGCAACTGTGCCCCAGAGAAATAACAGCATCAAGAGGGACATAGTAAAAGAGGTAAGTACAACTCCGCCTACAGCATAGGCTTTAATTGGTACTTGCCTAAGTATGTTAGATGCATGCTAAAAATACATGTTGATTGCTGCGATGATGTGCTTTGTTGTGTGCTATCTGTATATTAAACTGGTAGCTCAATACTCTGTTATTTTATGTGCTATGTTATGTGATATGAGAAGACATGCTATGTTATGTATGAGAAATGACATGCTATATATGAAGTACAGTATGTAAAATGTGCATGTGAGGTAAGATGTAAGTATGTTATGGTTTATGCAAGAGTGACATCACGATGCATGTTCACTAAATATAAGATGAGATTAAAGATCAAGAAAATAAGATGGCAAGCAAGATTGCCTGTGTCGTACCACCCGTCCAAGGTCGGGTTAGACTATGGTTTGAGTTGGACTTGGTCTGACCACCCCAACCACTCCATAGTTGCGCGCCGGGTACGGACACATAAGTAAGGGGCCCATAAATAAGATAAGTAAGAAAGTAAGTTAAGAAGGAATAAAGCATAATACGAGCATAACCGGATCATGCACCTATTATGCAATGCTATGTATGTAATGATGTGATATGCTATGTCATGATGAATGTGATGATGATACGAAAAGATGTGCCATGAGAGTTAAGTTAGAATGTGTATTCTAGGTTATATATGTTATGTCGCGGTGTAGATAAGTTGTACTTGCTGAGCGAAAGCTCATTGTCTTATGTCTATGCTGTAGGTAAGCAACCTTGATAGCAATGTGTGATACAAGATGGAGGTGCGAGGCGGGGCATACTGTGAAATGTGGGAATGCGATACCGCTATGCGTTTCGTTTTTTAAGTATTTATTGTGTGTGTGAATATTTTAATTAAAGGCATGACTATACGTTTCTATGTTATACGCCTCGTATAAAAAAAAAAAAAATTTCCGCTGCATTTCGTTAAAATAAATAAGTACGATAAGTAAATAAGTAAGTATGTATGTAAGGTAATGGCCTGTGCTAGGCGGGTCGTTACACACAAGCCTTTCCTCTTGGTTTTATATATATATATATATATATATATATTTTTTTTTTCTTCCTTTTTGGTTCTTTGGTGTTTGGATTCTAGAGGAAAAAGTGTGAGGAATTATTTTGGCATGGTTTTGGGGAGTTTTCCTAATTTTTTGAGCTGAAAACCGACCCCCCTTGACCCTATTTATAGCTGAAAATTAATTTATTTTTTGGATTTATTTTTATTCCCAAAATTACAAAATAGTCCTTTTTGCAAAAATATTTGCAAAAACACCCCTACAAGTGTCATATGGCCAGCCCTGGCCTTGCTCTCCAAGCAAATGATGACGTCACCTGACATCATCTTAATGACATCATTTTGCTTACATCACCTATTTTTCAAAAATTGCATTTAGCCCCTAAGAACAAAATCTTTGCATTTTCACCCCCTAGGTGGCCGACCAACTCACCCCCTCCTAGAACCTTCCATTTTTCTTTCCATCCTTTATTTAATCAATTATGATGTCATAAATCCATAGGGAGGTGATGTCATCTTCCTAAAGCCTTGTTTGGCTTTTTTCTTAACATGCAGTCCAATTTCAAGCTAACATAGATATTTCCAATACTGTTTTTACTTATAATACAGTATTGTTGCACTAACTTTCCATCCATGGCTTGACTTTTGCCCTTTATTCCTAATTTGGTGTGCTTAATTTTTCTATAGTGGTTTTGAATCTTAATCTTGCTATCTTGTCTGTAATGACGGTTTTTTACAGTATATTTTCCATACTACTTATTGTATAATTGTACTGTCATACCTTTGACCTCTATGATAAACCTCTGACATTTTAGTTAACTTTGACTTTTTCCGGTCAAACTTTGACTAATATAAAATCATGAATTTTAGTAAGCCTTTTTCCACAAAAGGCTTCATGCATGACTAAACAATTACTTATTGAGTCTCATAGCCAATTGAATGAAAACTCAAACATTTACTGGTAAAATCATGAATTTCACATTGATTTTGATAATTTTCCTGAAATATTTTATAAATACATAATACGGACTTAAATTTCTTTACATGCAAGGAAATTACGAGTCCGTAAGAAAATTCGGTTATTACAACCTACCCTCCTTAAAGAATTATCGTCCTCGAAAATTAGAACAATTTTGGGTAGCTTTTCCCCATGTCTTCTTCGCGTTCCCATGTGGCTTATTCAATCTCACGGTTTCGCCATAAAACCTTGACTAAAGGTATAATCTTATTTCTTAGCACCTTCTCTTCTCGTGCCAAGATTTGAACCGGTTTCTCCTTATAAGTCAGATCCTCGCGAACCTCAATTGGTTCGTGATTCAGTATGTGCAACAGATCCGGAATGTACTTCTTTAGCATTGACACATGAAATACATTGTGTACATATGCTAATTCTTGGAGCAAAGCCAACTTATAGGCCACATTACCAACTCTTTCGAGTACTTCGAATGGTCTTATATATCTTGGACTTAATTTTCCCTTCTTTCCAAATCTCATGACTCCTTTGAATGGAGCAACTTTGAGGAAAACCAAGTCTCCTACTTGGAATTCTAGAGGCCTTCTGCGTTTGTCGGCATAACTCTTTTGTCGACTAAATGCGGTTTCCATCCGTTGGCGTATAAGTTTTACGGCCTCAGTAGTTTTCTGAATAAAGTCCATAGACACAAGTTCCTTCTCTCTTGTCTCGTACCAATGGACTGGAGATCTACACCTTCTCCCATATAAAGCTTCGTAGGGAGCCATTCCAATTGAAACTTGGAAACTGTTGTTGTATGAGAATTTAATCAAAGGAAGCTTCTTATCCCACGTTCCTTTGAAGTCCATCATGCATACTCGCAACATATCTTCAAGAGTTTGAATGGTCCTTTCTGATTGTCCATCCATCTGAGAGTGAAAAGCTGTACTAAAAGTAAGCTTTATACCCATCGCTTGATGTACACTTCTCCAAAACTTAGAAGTGAAACGACCATCGCGATCTGAGATAATCGATTTTGGAATCCCATGGTAGCGAACGATCTGCGCAACATATAGTTCTGTCAGTTGGTCCACTGAAAAGCCAAGCTTGATGGCCACAAAGTGCGCGGACTTTGTCAATAGATCAACAATCACCTAAATAGTATCGTTGCACTGGGGGTTCGGGGTAGACCAACCACGAAATCCATCGTCACTGGGCCCCATTTCCATTATGGGATGGAGATTTTCTGCAATTCTCCTCCTGGACGTTGGTGTTCAGCCTTCACTTTTTGACACGTAAGGCATTTACTGACAAATGAGGCAACGTCATTCTTCATTTTGGGCCACCAAAAACTTTCCTTCAAGTCTTTGTACATCTTTGTGGCTCCAGGATGAATGGAATATGGAGTCTCATGAGCCTCTTTCATGATTTGCTCCTTCAACTTGTCCTTATTAGGAATGCATAATCTATTTTTCCGGCAGAGTATGCTCTCATCAGATATGTTGAAGTCCGACTCCTTTCCTTCTAATACTTCATTTCTCATCCTAAGTAGCGAGGCATCTCCTCTTTGACACTCCTTCATGTCATCCAAAATGGTAGGTTGGAAGGTTATGGCAGCTAAACCTCCCGTAATAAGCTCTATTCCAGCTTCCACTAGCTCATTTTAAAGAGGCTCGATCAATGACTGAATTGACATCAATGAGGAGGACGATTTCCGACTAAGGGCATCGGCTACTTTGTTAGCCTTCCCAGGATGGTAGCGGATGTCTATGTCGTAATCTTTTACTAATTCGAGCCATCTTCTTTGTCTCATGTTAAGCTCCTTCTGTGTGAAAATATACTTTAAACTCTGGTGATCCGTGTAAACTTCACACTTAGTACCGTAAAGATAGTGTCTCCAAATTTTGAGCGTAAATACTACCGCCGCAAGTTCCAAATCATGCGTCGGATAGTTCTTCACATGATCTTTAAGCTGTCGTGAAGCGTAAGCGATCACTTTTCCATTCTGCATAAGAACGGCTCCCAATCCTATTTTGGAAGCATCGCTATATATCACGAAGTTCCTTTCCTCTACAACTGGGATTATAAGAATCGGAGCACTAGTTAGCTTACTTTTTAGCTCTTGAAAATGCTCTTCACACTTTGCAGTCCATTCGTACTTTTTTCCCTTCCTTGTGAGTGCAGTGAGTGGCGCTGCGATCTTAGCAAATCCCTTGATGAAACGTCGGTAGAAGCCTGCTAAGCCGAGGAAACTACGTACTTCAGTGACGTTTTTCGGAGCTGGTCATTTACTGACTACTTCAATCTTGGCCGGATCTACAGCTATGCCTTCCTTAGAGACCAAATGTCCTAAGAAATGAACATTTTCCAACCAAAATTCACACTTTGTGAATTTAGCGTAAAGCTGGTTTTGCTTTAAAATCTGTAAAGCAATCCTATGTTCCTCCTTTGATCTTGAATAAATCAAGTTATCATCTATAAAGACAATAACGAACTTGTCTAAGTAATCCTTGAACACTCGATTCATCAGGTCCATAAAGACAGCTGGAGCATTTGTCAATCCAAATGGCATAACGAGAAACTCGTAGTGTCCATATCGCGTACGAAAGGCCGTCTTTGGAATATCTCCTTCCCTAATTCGGAGTTGATGATATCCAGATCACAGGTCAATTTTTGAAAAAATTGAGGCTCCTTTCAATTGGTCGAACAAATCGTCGATCCTAGGCAAGGGATACTTATTCTTGATGGTGATCTTATTTAATTCCCGATAGTCAATGCACATCCTAAGAGTGCCATCCTTCTTTTTAACAAACAACACTGGGGCTCCCTATGGTGAGTAGCTCTCACAGATGAATCCTTTTTCCAGGAGCTCTTACAACTGAATTTGCAACTCCTTAAGTTCAGCAGGTGCCATCCTAAAAGGTGCCTTAGATACTGGTGCCGATCCAGGAAATAATTCAATCTCAAAAGAGATTTCTCGCTCCGGTGGCAATCCTGGTAATTCTTCAGGAAAAACTTCCATAAAATCCTTGACTATCGGTACTTTTTTCGGCCTAATCTTAGTTTCTTGCGTCTTATCCACCATGTTGGCTAGAAATCCAATATATCCTTCGGCGAACAACTTTATAGTCTTTAGCGCAGAAATAAACATCTTCGGCTGTTTTGGAGTCGATCCTCTAAAATTAAACTCCCCACCTCCAATTGGCTTGAACGTGACAGCGTGACGTTGACAGTCTATAACTGCGTTGTATTTTCCCAGGAAATCCATTCCCAAGATGACATCGTAGTCATATAGGTCAATGATGATCAGATTGACATACATTTCCCTACCACATATAATTATTGGAACGTGATGTATCCAATAATCTGACAACAAAATTTCCCCGGAGGGTAATGCAGTTCGGAAAGTTCTTCCGATCCTATCGCTTCCTCTACCTAGTTTCTTAGCAAACTTAGGCGATGTGAATGAATGCGTAGCTCCAGAATCAATTAACACATTGGCATCTTGTTGAGCAAAAGGAAGCTGAACTGTCACCACTGTGGATGGTCCAGCTTGAACATCTTCCTTGGTATAGGCATAAATACGTCCTTGTGGTTTTGGAGCTTCGAGTCTGCCTTGAGAGATTGCAGGTCCTTTGAGCTTCATCTGTGCTGCGTGAAGCTGATATCCCTAACCTCTCTGCTGGTTCTGCGGATTATGGGAATTAGCATTGCCATTCTTCGCACAGTGGCCTTCCTTGCCACACAGGTAACAGTGATTCATTCTAGTTCGGCAATCTCCCGGGTGCCTTCTCCCACATTTCTAACAAGTAGGATAACCGTTGTTATCGGGAGCATTATTCTTCTAGGGAAAATTCTGTTGATTCCCCTGTCCTCCTGCATTCCATTTTCTTTTTTGTTGGTTATTGCCGAACTTCTTGTTGTTGTTGTTTTGATCAAAAGATCTTCCTTGACCTTTCTGATGCGGAGTTTGGCCAGGTCTTGCCTGAATTTGCTTAGCGTTGGCCTTTTCTTCTCTCTTTTCCTTAAAGAAATTAGCCCGTTGTTCTCTATTTTGTCCTACCCAATACTCAGCTTGAATTACCCGACTAACACATTCAGCAACAGTGATTGGTGGATAGGGGCCACTGCTAATTACTACAGCCAAATCCGAGCGGAACATCCTCATCATCCTTCTTACTTTGTCCCTTTCGAAATTGATAAGGTGAGGATAGAGACGTGCTAGCTGTTTGAACTTTTTAACAGCTTCAGCTACAGACAAATTTCCCTGGCGAAAATTATTAAACTCATCCTGCTGAGCTTCGATGACCTCTGTGTTGAAGTATTTCTCCTTAAACTCATCAACAAAGTCCTCCCAAGTCATTTGGGTAACATCTCTCCGAATCTGGACTGTTTCCCACCAGAGGCGAGCATCTTTCCTTAGCATAAAGGATGCACAGAGAACTTGCTCTTGATCATTGAGCTTGAGGAAGTTCAAGATAACCTGTAGGTCAATAAACCAGTTGTCGGCCTCAATCGAGTTTGTAGACCCTTCGAATTCCGGTGCCTTCATGTGCCGAAACTTATCATATAATTCTTCTGGAGTTCGAACCAGGGGCGCTGGTGGAACAGGTACAGGCGCAATAGGTACTTTCGGGGCCACAGGGTTTTCTGGAATCACTGGGTCAGCATCAGGAATTTCCGATGTAGCAGGCTGATCCTCAGGTGCTGATGGTACCCTGGCATCAGGAGGTCCCTGATTCTGCTGAGCCAATTGAGCTCTAAGCCCACCTATCTCATGTTGTTGGGCTAACATTATTTGCCTCAGTTCATTCATCTGGGCCACGAGATCGACGTCATGGGTTTGTGCCATTCTACGCTTGGGTGGCATGGTTCTATATAGAAAACAATAAAATTAGCTTCTTGTTTTAATAAATCAAGAAAATCATGTATTTTATATAGAACCATAATCTTAATTTCATATTATAGCATAACATGGAACATATCTGAATCCATCATGACCTTGATCATATCTGCTTCATAACATGAATACATAGTCATAACTTTTAGGAAGGTATAAAACTTTCCCATCATGTTCATATATTACTTAATTGCCACCACCACGCTAAGACACATCCCAACTTCATCTCTGTATCCAATTTCTAGGGTGACCATCGACGAGAAATGCTTACTACGTACTAATACTAATCATAAGAAAAATAACTTAACTTACTTGGGCCGTTGCGGAAATGATGTGGAGCAAAGTGAAGTAGGCTGGCAGGATACCGCTCTGATACCAAGCTGTGACGCCCCGACCTACGTAGGGCCGTCATCATACTTACTTAAACTTACATCTTGATTTTTGAACTTAAAACTTACTTGGAAATTTGAGAATAATTTTTTTTAACATATATAAATATATTAACTCACATATCAAGCTTGCCATTCATACATACCATATTTAAGATAAAAAGACATATCCAAGTCTTCAACACCATATATACTAGATAACATAACTTGTTTTTGAGATATATATATATACATATCAACTCAAAATAAATTGCGGAAAATTTGCGTAGTGGTATCCCACACCGATTAAGTTGCAAGCTTCTTACCTATAGTATGAAATATAAACTGATGAGTTTTCGCCCAGTAAGCACAAACATAATCTCACAAAACATAACACATGTCGTGCACTTATGCATGAACCAATTATATCCAATTATGAATCTTTTATGATCCATTATTAACTTGAACTTATTATCTTGATTACATGTGGGCCCCTCGTGTATACGTACCGAATGCGCGCTCTCCAGAAAAAGTTAAGGTTTGCAAAGTCCCTAACAATTCTGGGAATCATAAACTTGAACTTGAAACATGAATAATCCTCCACCTGACGGGAGGTTGGTATGACACCTTGCTTATATGTTCTTACCATGTGGTTTATTATTAGTGAACATGCTTCATGCTGTCACTATATCATTTTCACCATAACATGGCACATCATAACTTATCATGGCATGTCTTGACATATCATGGCATAACATGACATTACATAACATGACATAACATAACATGGCTTGACATTGCATAACTTATCCTAAAATCACATACTTAACGCAACATACTTGAAATCATGTCATAGCATACTTGGAAATATAGCATTCTTGGAAACAGGGTATTCTTTAAAATGTGGCATTCTTGAAAACGTGACATTTTTGTAAACATGGCATTTTTGTAAACACAACGTTTTTGTAAACATGGCGTTATTGAAAACGTGGCATACTTGAAAACATGACATACTTGAAAACGTGGCATACTTGTAAACCTGGCATTCTTGTAAACATGGCATACTTGAAAACATGGCATACATAACATAACATTACATGGCATTTATGGAAACATGTCATATATTTGAAAATAGTTTACTATTTTCCATACTGTAGGTGAGGTTTGTACTTACCTCGTGTGCTATATTCTGAGTGTTGCTGTTTTAATTCAGTTTGCAACAGCAGGTTATTTCCTGCTATTTAAAAGAACATAGGATAAGGATCCTATAAATCATAATCATAAAAATTTTGGTAATCTAACCAACATTCATACATAATCGTAGTTATATGTCTCCACTAACATATTCATGATAACTTATTAGGTTACATACGGTAACCTTGGTTACTAAGCCCATACATACATAAATAGGGTTAGGCTTATGTCTTAACATTCTCAATTCATAATCCATGAGGTCATCACAAGTAACCCTAGATCTTAGCCTATTAACAATCTTGGTATCCTATCGGGTTATATCGAGTAACCCTTGAGGTGGTCAAACCTGATCAACCAAAGTCAACATCTTTGTCAACTAAAGTCAACCTTCTGTGGGTCAAACTTGGGGTTTGGGCTTGGCTTAGTAACTCAGGTATCCTTCCCGGTTACCATCCATCATCGTTTTGTTACTAAACTTTGGCTTAAAAACTCCAATTTCCATTATCTTTGGAAAATTTGGCAATTTAAATCCAAAATCCTTTAATTAACTTATAAAAATTCGTGGTTCTTAAAGTGGGGCTTTATAAAATCATTTAGGGCTGAAAACCGCCATTGGAACAGTTTTCCCAGTCAAAACATTGGGGTTGGTGTAGAAATACAGTTTTCCTGCATTGTTTTTAGAAAATCCTGTGCAGGAATTTCCTATTTCCTGCACAGTTTTTAGAAATCCATTTCTACTTGAAAATTTGGATTGAATTAAAGAAAGTTGTCTTCACGGAAGTTTTAGACCTCGAAAAATCCTACAACTTTCATGTTTTGAAGAAAACCCAGTTCGGACTCTAACTAATCCATTTTCCTTGTTGAAGTCCCCAGGTCGTGAGCACAAGTCTGACCTGCCCAGGAGTTTCTAGTCTCGGATTTTAATAAAAACAGAGGCCTTTGGAGCCTATTTTTTAAAATCTGTCCATGCTGTCCATTAGGAAAAACCCTTCTCTACAACTTTGTAGTTTTAACTTTTTTCAAATTCGGCCTCTAAGGGCCTCAAAATCGACTTTCCCGAAGGCTGCCCAGTTTTACCCAAAAATTGGCAGTTTTGTTGCTTAAGTTGGTTTTATGTCCTAATCACGTAATCTAACTCAACCGAACATGCGGGAGCCTAGAGAGCAGGTATGTAGCATTTTCTAATGTCCCACTTCATCATGCATGTAACCCGATTACACCCATGCAAATCAGTTATGAAAATTGCCTTAACCTTGGGTTTGCATGGTTCTAGTTCTAATCAAGCTATTCCATTCATTCAAGTTCCACTCTAGCAACCTAGCATACCATTTTAAATCATGTTTGAACATAGTTGGGGGACATACAACTTATCAAACATCTCGCATGCAAGTTCTAATAATCAAAACAAGCACAAGCATATAATCAATCAAAACTCATAATCAAACCACCCTTAAATCTAATCAAGCACACAACTAAATTCAACCTAGGGCAATAAAATAATTTGAGCTTATGCTCTTACAACCAACTTAAAATACACTTAAATTTCCAAATTAAAGCTCAATTTAAAAGCTTAGGGTCAAAGGGTTTACCTCTAGGGTTTGGAAGTTGGTTCTCAAGCTTAGATCCCAAAAATTTTCCCTTTTTCTTGGCTACCACTACAACCGGTTTTTCCCCTCCAATGGGGTTCCAAAATTTTAGCCACCCTTGATGGTTTCTCACCAAAAAAATCCGGTCACCCACAAGCCTTTCCTCTTGGTTTTATATTTTTTTTTTTCTTCCTTTTTGGTTCTTTGGTGTTTGGATTCTAGAGGAAAAAGTGTGAGGAATTATTTTGGCATGGTTTTGGGGAGTTTTCCTAATTTTTTGATATGAAAACTGACCCCCCCTTGACCCTATTTATAGCTGAAAATTAATTTATTTTTTGGATTTATTTTTATTTCCAAAATTACAAAATAGTCCTTTTTGCAAAAATAGTTGCAAAAACACCCCTACAAGTGTCATATGGCCGGCCCTGGCTTTGCTCTCCAAGCAAATGATGACATCATCTTGATGACATCATTTTGTTTACATTACTTATTTTCAAAAATTATATTTTAACCCCTAAGTACAAAATCTTTGCATTTTCACCCTCTAGGTGGCCGGCCAACTCACCCCCCCTAGAACCTTCCATTTTTATTTCCATCATTTATTTAATCAATTATGATGTCATAAATCCATAGGGAGGTGATGTCATCTTCCTAAAGCCTTGTTTGGCCTTTTTCTTAATATGCAGTCCAATTTCAAGTTAATACAGATATTTCCAATACTGTTTTTACTTATAATACAGTATTGTTGCACTAACTGCTATCTAAAATTTATCTGTGTAAAATTAGACTGTATAAAATTTTTCTTATTTCTTAAAGCCCTTTTGCCCTTTATTCCTAACTTGGTGTGCTTGATTTTTCTATGGTGGTTTTGAATCTAAATCTTGCTATCTT
>CM046387.1:23519-41519 GCA_025413485.1 Ficus microcarpa | reverse complement strand
TAGCTTGGTGCAAGAACACCCAAGGGTTTGCATGAGAATATATGGATGAATGATGATGAGATTTTATGTTAGAAAGTGCTGTATGACTGTTGTAGGCTCCCGGTGAGACCGGTTGAGTTAGTGTGCGCGTAAATTGGACGTAAAAATGGACTTAAGCAAGAAACTATCAGTTCGGATAAAACTGGCCAGTTTTTTGGAAAAATGGTTTTGAGGCCCTTAGAGGCCGAATTTGGAAAAACTTAAAACATGAAAGTTGTAGAGAAGGAAAATTCCTAGTGGAAATCATGGACAATTTTCGAAAATAAGGCTCCAATGGCCTTGGTTTTTACAAAAATCCGAACCTGGTCATGCCCAGACTTCATGCATGGCCAGGCAGGTTCAACAGGGGAAATGAGTAGGCTAGAGACTGAACTGGGTCTTAAGTAAAACATGAAAGTTGTAGGGTTTTCGAGGTCTAAAACTTTCATGAAGGAAACTTTTTTGGATTCGACCCAGATTTTTAAATAAAATTGGATTTCAAAAACTATACAGAAATAGGAAATTCCTGCACAGGATTTTCTAAGACAGTATAAGAAAAGGAAATTCCTGCACATACAATGATAAATTGACTGTGGGAAACTGTTCCAAAGGCAGTTCCAACACTTAATAACTTTTACAAGTCCTACTGAAAGAGTTACAATTTTTGGATAAGTTGAACAAGAATTTTTGTATATAAAGAATTGAACAAAGAAAACTAAGTTTTTTCATAGCAAAGAAAAATAAGTATTGGACAACAAGTTGTCTTAAAAACTTGGTAACAAAGTGATGACCAACGGTGACCGGGAAGGATACTCGAGTTATTGGATTGGGCCCAAAGCCCAAGATTACCTATAGTAACCAATAGGATACAACTTAGGAGTTTGGGCTTTAGCAACCCAATAAGAGTTGGCCCAAGTTTGACCCAAGTTGACTTAGGTTCACACCAAGGGTTACCCAATGTAACCGAATAAAATAC
Organism: Ficus microcarpa; assembly: GCA_025413485.1. Taxonomy (NCBI): domain Eukaryota; kingdom Viridiplantae; phylum Streptophyta; class Magnoliopsida; order Rosales; family Moraceae; genus Ficus; species Ficus microcarpa. The sequence goes on along the minus strand of CM046387.1, from coordinate 40,525 downwards.
TAAGTTTGTTAGTCGGCCTAAAACTTAGGGTTACTCCTAGTAACCCAATGGATTATGGATTGAATATGATAAGGTTTAGGCCCAAAGTTAGAAATAGTAACCTAACAACTATTCATGTATACTTGGGCTTAGTACCCAAGGTTACTCTAAGTAACCAAATAAGATGCGATCTAAGTATGGTAGGCCATGAACCCTAGGGTTACTTGAAGTAACCAAATAAGTTATCAAAGAATTTTATGGAGGACATACAACTAAGGTCATGTAAGAATGTTGGTTAGGTTACCAACATTTTATGGTTATGGTTTATAGAATCCTTAGCTATGTCCTTTTATTATAACAGGAGGTCACCTGTTGTTGCACCCTGACTTGGAGCAACACAGCATAGGACATAGCATCCGAGGTAAGTACAACTCCGCCTACAACATAGGCTTTTTGTTGTGTTACTTGCCTGATGTATTGTATGCAATGATATGATATTGTAACGACCCACCTAGCACAGGCCGTTACCGTACTTATGATGTCTAGTTTTTCATGTTACTAGTTTTTGTAAAAAATTGAATGTATATAGTACATGCAATTTCATGAAAAAGTTCAGTTCAGAGCTTTAATGTGTGTTATGAGTTTTTATAGCTTAATAAAACTCAAAAATGACTGTTTGAAGAAGCAAATAGCCTTTTTGAACGAAAAGGAATGAAATCTACTCGATTTTAAAAAAGTCAAAATTTTGACCAAAAAGTCAACCGTTGACCCGAAAAGTCAAAGTTTGACCAAAATGGTCAAAATTGCGACGGAGGAATTTTAAGATCTGCAGTTTGTAAGAAATACTGCGGGAACTAGTTTTTATGACTGATAAAAACTAAAACCACATTAGAAAAATCGAGCACGCCATGTTAGGTCATGAGGCAGAAAGGATTTGAAAAATTAAGAAAAATATTTTCGATCCGATTTTTCTTGACTGTAAGTATAAAAATCCAAAACTGTAAAATAGTAATTACAGTATTGGAATTTAAATTTTTAAACTCGATGTTTCAAGATTTTCATTAAAACAGTCAAATAAGGTCTTGATTCAAGATTATCTTAAAGAAATAATTTTTTATCATATGTGGTGTGGTGGACCAACCAAGGAGTGACATGTGGCCATTGACAACTCACCATGAGTTGGTTTCCACCCTCCAAATTTTCGGCCACCTAGCATGCAACAACTCCAAATTTTAAAAATTTTGGGGGCCAAAATCATATTTGTGAAAGTCCTCTTGTTGTCTATAAATAGGAGTGTTCACCTATTCATTTTAATGCAAAAACTCAACTAAACTCTTGCAAAATTTCAGCTCAAAAAGCCGAGAGAAAAAGGGAAAGAGTTCAGAAAAATTTTTGAACCCAAACTCCATCAAACTTGTTTCGGGTAGCTTAGGAACCAAGGGGAAGAGAAAGAAAAATTTCTGGCAGCCTCTTGCAGCCCTATTGCCGTGGGTTAGTGCAGGGGAAAGGAAAGGGAGAAACCGAATTTTGAGGGAAAAAGTGAGCTAGAGAGTTCGGGTAGCATAAACAAGCAATAGGGAGGAGTTTGATCAAGTTTGGAACTTGATTCCCACCCTTGGAGCAGCCATGGGTTTGGCTAGCTAGAAGAGGAAAAAATTTTCCAGATTTGGTAAAATCAGCCCTTAGGTGCCGAGCTTGGTAGGGAGCAGCCATTGGGACCAAAAAACTTGATTTTTGGTGCGCCAAGTAGGAGCAGCCGAACCTAGGAGCCAAGAGGTGCAAGGGGGAGATTTTCGGATACCTAACCCTAGAAGCCGAGAATCCACTCCAAGCAAAGGTAAAAATTTTAAAAGTTTTTACAAAGTTTTAAATGAGTTTTAAGCTTATGATTTATGTGTATTTTGTGCAAAAATTATGTAAGAGCATAAGCTCTCAAGTGTGTTTAATTTTCTGCCCTATGCCGTGCATGTGGTTAGGTTAAGCTTTAGGGTGGTTTTGGTTTGATTGCATGCAATTTATTATGCTATGTGATTGAATTGCTAGAATGGCATGCTAGGGTTTTGAATTAGGTAATATGTCCCCAATTAGGTCAATTAGAATTATGCATGTGTGTTATGAATTTTTATGAACCAAGATGCATGGATTGTATGTTGTATGCTAAGCTAGAGATTATGCAACCCTAGGTTGGTAAGTTCGGATTTTTGGGTTGCATGAACACATGGGTTGCATGGTTAGGACAAGGGACGTTAGATGCGCTGCATGTATGTTGACTATCTCCCGAAGTGGTCGGTCGAGCTAGAACCCGCGATTTAGGACGTAAAACCAAATGTAAAAACCAAACTGTCCTCTCGGGTTCCCAGTGGACAGTTTCGGTAAAATGTTAATTACAGGCCTTTAGAGGCCGAATAGGCAAAAACTTAAAACACGAAAGTTGTAGAATAGGGTGTTTCCTAGGGGGCCACGCGGCCAGTTTTCCAAAATAAGGCTCCAACAGCCTTCATTTTCAAGAAAACCCGTAGGTGGTCTGTGAGACCCAGATTTTTATGTTAAACTCGTTTTCAATTTAAAACTGGTACCAATCGGTACGGAATCAGAAATTTTACAAAACACGAAAGTTTTAGAAATCTTCGAGGACTAGAACTTTCGTGAAGGAAACGTTTTCAAATGTAAATGGGATTTTTAAGTATAAACTGAAATGCCAAAACTGTGCAGAAATCAAGAAATTTCTGTGCAAGATTTTATAGAACCAACTAGGAAAATTGTTTTTCGGACTAAACACGCTATTTCAAGCATGGAAACTGTCCCAAAAGCAGTTTCCGACCCTTAACCATTTTATAAAAATATGACCCAAGATCTACAAAATTTTTTTAGAAGTAAGTTACAAAGTTTTAAGTTAAAGTTTTTGAAGAAAGTTTAAAAGTTAAGTTTCTTTTTAAGAAAAGGAGATGTTAAGCTAAGTTTTTAAAGAAACGTTTAAGACGGAAGATAACCGGGAATTTACACCCGAGTTATCGGGACCTAGTCCCAAAACCCTAAAGTTGACCGAATAGGGATTGATTTTAGTAATCGTAAAGGTTGACCTTGGTTAACCTATAAGTTGATAATTAAAGCCCAAGGGTAGGTGTTGACCTAACCCAATACGTTTGTGTATGGGCTAAGTGTATGAAAAAGATATCTCACGTAACCTTTTTAGGTCACGAATTATGATCGACAAGACTACTAAGGTAGTCACTCTTTATGTATGCATGATTTTATTTCTAGGGAGACATATCACCGAAAACCCGCATGAATGTTGGTTAGTTACCAACATATTATGAGTTAGAATAGAAATCTCACGTACGTCCTTCAATCGAGCAGGAGGAATTCTGCAGTTGGATCTTGAAGAGAAGCAGCCAAGCGACAGACATATAGACGGTAAGTACAACACCGTCTACAGCATAAGCTACTAGTATATATTACTAGATTTCCATGATGTGCTCTGTGCTATATGTTAGATGACATGTATGCAATATGGAATATGTTAAGTATATGATTATTATGTTAAGATAAGAAATGATAAAATTAGAAAAGTGACAACAGAATGTATGTTCACTAATAATAAGAATAAGTAAGTCATCAAGTGCCGTGTCGTACCACCCGCGCCAGGTCGGGTTGGACTGTGGATTGAGCTGGATATGGTTTGGCCGCCCCAACCAATCCATAGTCGCGCACCGGATACGAACACGCAAGTTAAGGGCCCATAAGGAGTAAGAATAAGAAAGCATAATGTGGTCTATGCATGCTATGTGTTATGTTATGTTTATGTTATATTGTTTTTACGGTTTAAGAGTTGTACTTGCTGAGCTTTAGCTCACTGTTTGAGTTTATGCTATAGGTAAGGAACCAGCTATCTGATGATGATGCAAGATGGAGTAGCGAGCCAAAGCACTGTGAATGAGTGGATAATGGCTATCGCTACGTGTTTTGTAGTTTTATGTAAAACATGAAATGTTTTTATAACAACTGGTAATTAATATACTCGTACGCAAAAACAGTATTATTTTCTGTTTATAGTGTTTGTGAATGCTATAAAAAAAAAAAAAAAATTTCCGCTGTGTTTTCAAACAATGTAAGTAAGTTCTATGTTATGAATGTATGTTAATAAGTACGGTAGCGGCCTACGCTAGGTGGGTCGTTACAAGAGTTGGTATCAGAGCGGTTCCCTTGCAACACGAATTCACAGTTGCCTGACATCGCCTCCATCATTGCAAGTAAGTTTAGATTTATTTTCTTATATGCTATATTGTTTATATGCAATGGTGTTGGTGGGTTACGTCAGGGGAGACAAAGCTGCCTAGCCGTACCTGGGCACATTTTCATGCAGCCGTGATGAGCCGTTATGGGCCACTTCCAGCACGAGGGGCCGGAGAGCCGATTCGTGATCCTGTTATTTATCGAGACATGCGACATGTTCGCTATCAGAGACTTTCACAGGATTGGCACGCTTACCCAGGGGAGACCATGGTCCACTACTGCTGGAGATTCCAGGAGATGATGCTTCCCCATGTTCCTCAGGATATGGCAGAGTCTGAGCTACAGGCATTGCTACTCCTAAGGAACGGAATACCAAGCCAAATCCGACAGTTTGTTCCGACGCCAAACAGCCAGATGACTATCGGCAGTTTCACTGATGACATCTTAGAGGCAGAGACGATCGCCCAGACAGTGCCTGCCGCTGATCATGTGCACGAGGCCCAGGATCCAGTCGCTAACGACGACGGACAGGAGGATCCGCAGTATGAGGTGGGGCCCGAGGATCCGGTGCTAGAGATGCCTGCCCAAGAGGCAGAGGACCCGATGGACGCGGAGGACGCCTCAGATGATGACGTCATACCGATAGATCCACCGGAGCAGGAGGACCCTCCAGTTATCGTCATCTCCAGCGATGACGAGGATGACATGGATGAGGAGGATCCCGAGGAGTTTCCCATTGATGACCCCGACGAGATAGCGGACGACGGTGCACCGGGGCATGTAGTCGTACTTTCTGATACAGATACTTCTGCGAGTACTCTCGACGATACTGACTAGATTAGGGCCGATTTTGCATATTTCTTTTGTTGGGACTATTATAGTGTATGTTATTCGGATATTAGGTTGTATATATATGTAGGATGAGAAAGTGTTAGACACTTCCATCCGAAGTTCTGGCCGTAAAAATGTAAATATGAACAGTATGATGTATTTTGAAGTATGTAAAGTATGTATTTTGACATGATGATGTACTTTTGATTATTGTACAAAAAGACCGTGTGATCACGGGATATATGGAAAGTTATGTTATGATGTTACATGTTATGTTAAGTATGTATGAGATGTCATTATGTTGTTATGTTATGGTATGACATGTATGTTGATGTGGTATTAAGTATGATAAGTTTGGTTTGAGATATTATTAAGTTGTGATAATATCTGTTTCCTATAGTAGGAATATAAGAATGGTACGTACACGAAGAAACGCACCCGCAGATCCGCCCCAACCGGATCTAGTGACTTTAATGACGAATTTGCAACAGCAAATGCTGGAGCAACAACAGGAAATGGCTAGATTCCGGGAACAGTTAGAACGGATGAATCCAGCACCACAAGCCCAAGAAGCTCCACAGCCAGCACAGCCAGTTCCGCCAGTGGTACCGCAGGTACCTAATGCTCAACCAGAAGTCCCTCTACATGCTGAAGTTCCGATGGCACCAGCTGCCATACAAGTGAATCCGCCAGTGGTACGTGAAGACCTGCTGTATGAACGTTTTAGACGGATGAAGGCGCCCGAGTTTGAGGGGCCTACAGATCCAATGGCCGCGGATAATTGGCTCATTGATATCCAGGTTATCTTGGATTTCATGAGGCTTACAGAACAAGAGAAGGTACTGTGCGCTTCCTCCGCTCTCAAGAAGGACGCTAGACATTGGTGGATGACAGTACAGATGCGGAGAGATGTTACAGCTATGTCCTGGCGAGACTTTGAGTATGAATTTCGCTCAATGTACTACAACAGAGAAGTCCTTGCGGTACAACAGGATGAATTTACGAACTTCAGACAGGGATCTATGACAATTATGGACGCAATCAGGAGATTCGAGCAACTCGCTCGTTTGTGTCCAAAACTGGTACCTAATGAAGAGGAGAAAGTTCGGTTAATGATGAGGATGTTCCGTACAGACATTGCGAAGCAAGTCAGTGCCGGCAGTAGCACACCAGAGACAGTGTCAGACTGTATTAGCCGGGCCGTCAGAGCAGAATACTGGATTAATCGGGACAAAGAGGCTAGAGCCCAGATTTTTAAGTCCAGAAAGGAAGAAAAGGCTGCTGCTAAGTCGACACAACCTCGTCAGGGTGCGGAAGCAAATACAAAAGGACAAGCAAGCAACTTCGGTCAGAGTCCCAAGCAGTCCGGAAAGAACAAACGGAAGGGGAATTTTAACAACCAGGGACAACAGAAAAACTTCCAACAGAAGAAGAACAACCGGGGAAACGATGGCAATAATGTCACTTATCCTACATGCGAGACTTGTGGGAAGAAACACCCAGGAGTCTGCAGGAAAGGATCCAATGCTTGCTACCTTTGTGGTAAAGAGGGACATTTTGTGAAGAATTGCCCTCAGTATAACCAGCAACCGCAGTACCAGAACCAGCAGCCACAGTATCAAAATCGCAACCCCAATCAATGGCAAATACATGCAGTACAAGCTAGGCTTGAGGGACCTGCGATAGTACAAGGCAGGCTGGAAGCACCAGAACCCCAAGCCAGGATCTATGCATACACTAAGGGAGATGCAGAAGCCTAAACATCACATGTGGTGACAGGTCAGATTTCTATCACCACTTATGATGTGATTGTACTATTCGATTCTGGCGCTACGCATTCGTTCATATCCTTGGAATTTGATCAGAAGTTAGGAGACACTGTGCATAGGATAGAACAATCCTTCAATGCCTCTTTACCATCTGGTGAAATTTTGTGGTCCAACTTCTGGATCCAAAATGTTCCCATTGTTATTTGTGGCAGAGAAGTCTTTGCAGATCTCATCGCAATCAAACTCCATGATTTCGATGTGATCTTAGGAATGGATTTCTTAGGGAAATATGACGCTAGGATTGACTGCCGAAGACGCCGTATAACGTTCTGCCAAGGGGAGAAGGATGAGTTTAACTTTCACGGGCAACCTCGGAATTCCACTACTAAGTTTGTATCGGCTGTAAAAGCTTGGAAAATGTTAGCTAATGGATGTCAGGGGTATTTAGCTAACCTGGTGGATAAGAAGCAAGAAAAGGAATTGATGCCAGAAGATGTTCCCATCATCAGGGAATATGTGGACGTGTTTCCAGATGAATTACCAGGACTGCCACCAGAACGTGAGATCTCGTTCGAAATTGAGTTGCTACCAGGAGTTGCACCGGTATCGAAGGCACCGTACAGAATGGCACCTGCAAAACTCAGGGAGCTTCAAGTACAGCTACAAGAGCTTTTGGATAAGGGATTCATCAAGCAGAGTCACTCTCTGTGGGGAGCACCTGTTTTGTTCATAAAGAAGAAGGATGGATCGCTACGCGTGTGCATCGACTACCGGGAGTTGAACAAGATCACGATTAAGAACAAATATCCTCTCCCAAGGATAGATGATCTGTTCGACCAGCTTAGGGGAGCGACAGTGTTTTCAAAGATCGACTTGCGTTCAGGCTATCATCAACTTCGAATTAAGGAGTCGGATGTGTCCAAGACAGCTTTCAGGACACGATACGGGCACTATGAGTTCCTAGTCATGCCCTTTGGACTGACCAATGCCCCAGCTGCCTTCATGGATTTAATGAACCGAGTATTTAAGGATTACTTGGATAAATTCGTGATTGTCTTCATTGATAATATTCTGATATACTCGAGGTCCCAGGAGGAGCATGAGCATCACTTGAGGCTGGTACTGGAAATGTTGAGACAACACCAGCTGTATGCTAAATTCACGAAATGTGAATTTTGGCTTGAAAAAGTTCACTTTTTGGGGCATGTGGTGACAAAAGAAGAAATTTCTGTAGACCCAACCAAAGTGGACGCAGTCAGTTCATGGCCAGCACCCAGAAACGTCACGGAGATCAGGAGTTTTCTTGGGTTGGCAGGGTACTACAGAAGATTTGTCGAAGGATTTTCAAAGATAGCAGCACCTCTCACAGCTCTCACTCGAAAGGAGAAGAAATACGAGTGGACTCAGAAATGTGAAGAGAATTTCCAAGAGCTTAAGAGGAAATTAACAAGCACACCTGTGCTGATAATTCCTGATGTAGAAGCAGGAAACTTTGTGATTTACAGTGACGCTTCTAAGAATGGATTAGGAGCTGTCTTGATGCAAAATGGGAAGGTAGTAGCCTATGCGTCGCGACAATTAAAGAATCACGAGAGGAACTACCCTACTCATGATCTGGAGTTAGCAGCAGTGGTCTTCGCACTCAAGATATGGAGGCACTATCTGTATGGGAATAAATGCGAGATCTACACCGACCATCAGAGCCTCAAGTATATTTTTACTCAAAGGGAGTTAAATATGAGGCAAAGAAGGTGGTTAGAACTCGTAAAGGACTATGATTGTGAAATCCTTTACCACCCTGGAAAGGCGAATAGGGTAGCAGACGTATTAAGTAGGAAGTCAGTAGGCATGCTGATGTCTATTGAGGCACTTCCCAAGCCTCTACAAAAGGAGATCGCTGATTTCAATATAGAAGTGATAACGGGAAGATTATCTTCGCTTACTCTTAAGTCTGATCTGCTGGACTTCATCAAGGTACATCAAGAAAATGACTCTTCACTGTTGAAGGCTCGATTGTTTAGTGAGAAGGGTACGGAATTTAAGATTTCTGATGATGGCATAATCCTTTTTAAGGGGAGAATCTGTGTTCCACACGTGAAAGACTTGAAGAAACGAATAATGTCAGAGGCACACCAAACGCCATACTCTGTGCATCCAGGAGCTTCCAAGATGTACAAGGATCTCAGGGAGACCTACTGGTGGCCGAACATGAAGAATCAGGTGGCAGAATTTATGTCAAAATGCCTAACTTGTCAAAAAGTCAAGGCTGAACACCGGCATCCGGGAGGAGCATTACAGAAGATAGAACTTCCTGAATGGAAATGGGAGCAGATTACGATGGATTTTGTAGTCGGATTGCCCAGAACTACGAGTGGAAACGACACGATTTGGGTCATTGTTGATCGTTTGACCAAATCGGCTCACTTTGTTGCGATTAAAGCCACCTATTCAGTGGAGAAATTAGCCGAAATCTATGTATCACAAGTCGTCAAACTGCACGGAATTCCAAAATCGATCATTTCAGACCGTGATGGGCGCTTCACTTCACGATTTTGGATGAGCGTTCACGCTGCCATGGGGTCGAGATTGAAGTTTAGTACAGCATTTCACCCCCAAACGGATGGTCAGTCAGAAAGAACTATCCAGACCTTGGAGGATATGTTGAGGTCGTGTGTCCTAGATTTCAAGGGAAATTGGGATGAAAAGCTATCACTGATCGAATTTTCCTACAACAACAGCTATCATGCCTCAATTGGAATGGCTCCATTTGAAGCTTTGTATGGACGAAAGTGTCGATCGCCTATTCATTGGCAAGAAGTTGGATAGAAACAGCTGCAAACTACGGACTTCATCGAAAAGACCTCTGAAGACATCAAGAAGATCAAACAGAGACTCGACGTAGCCTTTAGCCGACAGAAAAGCTATGCAGACAAACGTCGACGACCATTAGAATTTCAAGTTGGTGATGCTGTTTTCATCAAAATTGCTCCTATGAAGGGAGTAATGCGGTTTGGCAAGAAAGGCAAGCTCAGTCCGAGGTACACGGGGCCGTTCGAGATCCTTAAGAGGATTGGAAAAGTTACGTATAAGCTCGCCTTACCGCCAGAATTAGCTTCCATGCACGACGTTTTTCACGTTTCGATGCTCAAGAAGTATGTTCCAGATACTTCCCACGTGCTCAGCCAAGAACCAGTGGAGGTTCAGACGGATCTAACCTACGAAGAACAGCCCGTAAGAATTCTCGACAGGGAAAATAAGGTCTTAAGGAATAAAATTATTCCTATGGTCAAAGTTTTGTGGCGAAACCATAGAGTCGAAGAAGCGACATGGGAACTAGAGGATGTGATGAAGAAAAACTACCCCGAGTTGTTTTAATTTTCGAGGACGAAAATTTTTAAGGAGGATAGATTGTGATGTCTAGTTTTTCATGTTACTAGTTTTTGTAAAGAATTGAATGTATATAGTACATGCAATTTCATGAAAAAGTTCAGTTCAGAGCTTTAATGTGTGTTATGAGTTTTTATAGCTTAAAAAACTCAAAAATGACTGTTCGAAGAAGCAAATAGCCTTTTTGAACAAAAAGGAATGAAATCTACTCGATTTTAGAAAAGTCAAAATTTTGACCAAAAAGTAACCGTTGACCCGAAAAGTCAAAGTTTGACCAAAATGGTCAAAATTGCGACGGAGGAATTTTAAAGATCTGCAGTTTGTAAGAAATACTGCGGGAACTAGTTTTATGACTGATAAAAACTAAAACCACCTTAGAAAAATCGAGCACGCCAAGTTAGGTCATGAGGCAGAAAGGATTTGAAAAATTAAGAAAAATATTTCGATCCAATTTTTCTTGACTGTAAGTATAAAATCCAAAACTGTAAAATAGTAATTACAGTATTGGAATTTAAATTTTTAAACTCGATTTTCAAGATTTTCATTAAAACAGTCAAATAAGGTCTTGATTCAAGATTATCTTAAGAAATAATTTTTTATCATATGTGGTGTGGTGGACCAACCAAGGAGTGACATGTGGCCATTGACAACTCACCATGAGTTGGTTTCCACCCCCAAATTTTCGGCCACCTAGCATGCAACAACTCCAAATTTTAAAAATTTTGGGGCCAAAATCATATTTGTGAAAGTCCTCTTGTTGTCTATAAATAGGAGTGTTCACCTATTCATTTTAATGCAAAAACTCAACTAAACTCTTGCAAAATTTCAGCTCAAAAAGCCGAGAGAAAGAGGGAAAGAGTTCAGAAAAATTTTTGAACCCAAACTTTATCAAACTTGTTTCGGGTAGCTTAGGAACCAAGGGGAAGAGAAAGAAAAATTTCTGGCAGCCTCTTGCAGCCCTATTTCCGTGGGTTAGTGCAGGGGAAAAGAAAGGGAGAAACCGAATTTTGAGGGGAAAAAGTGAGCTAGAGAGTTCGGGTAGCATAAGCAAGCCATAGGGAGGAGTTTGATCAAGTTTGGAACTTGATTCCCACCCTTGGAGCAGCCATGGGTTTGGCTAGCTAGAAGAGGAAAAAATTTTCCAGATTTGGTAAAATCAGCCCTTAGGTGCCGAACTTGGTAGGGAGCAGCCATTGGGACCAAAAAACTTGATTTTTGGTGCACCAAGTAGGAGCAGCCGAACCTAGGAGCCAAGAGGTGCAAGGGGAGATTTTCGGATACCTAACCCTAGAAGCCGAGAATCCACTCCAAGCAAAGGTAAAAATTTTAAAAGTTTTTACAATTTTTAAATGAGTTTTAAGCTTATGATTTATGTGTATTTTGTGCAAAAATTATGTAAGAGCATAAGCTCTCAATGTGTTTAATTTTCTGCCCTATGCCGTGCATGTGTTAGGTTAAGCTTTAGGGTGGTATTGGTTTGATTGCATGCAATTTATTATGCTATGTGATTGAATTGCTAGAATGGCATGCTAGGTTTTGAATTAGGTAATATGTCCCCAATTAGGTCAATTAGAATTATGCATGTGTGTTATGAATTTTTATGAACCAAGATGCATGGATTGTATGTTGTATGCTAAGCTAGAGATTATGCAACCCTAGGTTAGTAAGTTCGGATTTTGGGTTGCATGAACACATGGTTGCATGGTTAGGACAAGGATGTTAGATGCGCTGCATGTATGTTGACTATCTCCCGAAGTGGTCGGTCGAGCTAGAACCCGCGACTTAGGACGTAAAACCAAATGTAAGAACCAAACTGTCCTCTCGGTTCCCAGTGGACAGTTTCGGTAAAACGTTAATTACAGGCCTTTAGAGGCCGAATGGGCAAAAACTTAAAACACGAAAGTTGTAGAATAGGGTGTTTCCTAGGGGGAAGCGTGGCCAGTTTTCCAAAATAAGGCTCCAACAGCCTTCATTTTAAGAAAACCCGTAGGTGGTCTGTGAGACCCAGATTTTTATGTTAAACTCGTTTTCAATTTAAAACTGGTACCAATCGGTACGGAATCAGAAATTTTACAAAACACGAAAGTTTTGGAACTCTTCGAGGGCTAGAACTTTGGTGGAGGAAACGTTTTCAAATTCAAATGGGATTTTTAAGTATAAACTGAAATGCCAAAACTGTGCAGAAATCAAGAAATTTCTGTGCAAGATTTTATAGAACCAACTAGGAAAATTGTTTTTCGGACTCAACACGCTATTTCAAGCATGGAAACTGTCCCAAAAGCAGTTTCCGACCCTTAACCATTTTATAAAAATATGACCCAAGATCTACGAAATTTTTTTAGAAGTAAGTTACAAAGTTTTAAGTTAAAGTTTTTGAAGAAAGTTTAAAAGTTAAGTTTCTTTTTAAGAAAAGGAGATGTTAAGCTAAGTTTTTAAACAAACGTTTAAGACGGAAGATAACCGGAATTTACACCCGAGTTATCGGGACCTAGTCCCAAAACCCTAAAGTTGACCGAATAGGGATGATTTAGTAATCGTAAAGGTTGACCTTGGTTAACCTATAAGTTGATAATTAAAGCCCAAGGGTAGGTGTTGACCTAACCCAATACGTTTGTGTATGGGCTAAGTGTATGAAAAAGATATCTCACGTAACCTTTTTAGGTCACGAATTATTATTGACAAGACTACTAAGGTAGTCACTCTTTATGTATGCATGATTTTATTTCTAGGGGGACATATCACCGAAAACCCGCATGAATGTTGGTTAGTTACCAACATATTATGAGTTAGAATAGAAATCTCACGTACGTCCTTCAATCGAGTAGGAGGAATTCTGCAGTTGAATCTTGAAGAGAAGCAGCCAAGCGACAGACATATAGACGGTAAGTACAACACCGTCTACAGCATAAGCTACTAGTATATATTACTAGATTTCCATGATGTGCTCTGTGCTATATGTTAGATGACATGTATGCAATATGGAATATGTTAAGTATATGATTATTATGTTAAGATAAGAAATGATAAAATTAGAAAAGTGACAACAGAATATATGTTCACTAATAATAAGAATAAGTAAGTCATTAAGTGCCGTGTCGTACCACCCGCCCAGTCGGTTGGACTGTGGATTGATGGATATGGTTTGGCCGCCCCAGCCAATCCATAGTCGCACGCCGGATACGAACACGCAAGTTAAGGGCCCATAAGGAGTAAGAATAAGAAAGCATAATGTGGTCTATGCATGCTCTGTGTTATGTTATGTTTATGTTATATTATTTTTACGGTTTAAGAGTTGTACTTGCTGAGCTTTAGCTCACTGTTTGAGTTTATGCTGTAGCTAAGGAACCAGCTATCTGACGATGATGCAAGATGGAGTAGCGAGCCAAGGCACTGTGAATGAGTGGATAATGGGTATCGCTACGTGTTTTGTAGTTTTATGTAAAACATGAAATGTTTTTATAACAACTGGTAATTAATATACTCGTACGCAAAAACAGTATTATTTTATGTTTATAGTGTTTGTGAATGCTATAAAAAACAAAAAAATTTCCGCTGTATTTTCAAACAATGTAAGTAAGTTCTATGTTATGAATGTATGTTAATAAGTACGGTAGCGGCCTACGCTAGGTGGGTCGTTACAGTACTTACGTACATATATGAACTAACATATACAAAACTTACTTACTTAATATGTGAAAAACAGCAGACATTTTTTTTTATACGGTGCGTAAAGTAAGATACGGAACATAAAGAAAGAACGTATTATAGTATTTGTGCGTACGAGCATTAATAGCTAATAACTAGCAGTTGTCTAAGCATTGGTAATATACATAAAATTTCGAAACGCGTAGCGGATCACATTCCCTTCATTTCACAGTGTCCAGCCACGTTCCTCCACCATGCACCATCAAATGCTGGCAGGCTGCTTACCTACAGCATACGCTTAAGACAATGAGCTTTCACTCAGCAAGTACAACTCCTATACTGCAACAACAACTTAACATACATACTAATTTAACCACGTCATTTCAACACTCAACATATCACTGCATAATGCATACATGAACCAATTATGTTCCAATTATGCTTTCTTATTATACTCTTAGTTCACTTTCCTAACTTATCTTTCCTATAGGCCCTTACTTGAGTGTTCGTACCCGGCGCGCAACTATGGAGTGGTTAGGGCGGCCAGTCCAAGTCCAACTCAATCCATAGTCTAACCCGACCTCGGACGGGTGGTATGACACATGCGACTTGTCACCAGGCAACTTGTTGCCTTCTCTTAATTTTCAAGTGTCATTCTTGATCTTGTCATTCTTATTAGAATTAGTGTGCATGCATCGATGCCACCTATTCTTACTTCATAATTATATCACATTCTTAACTTAACATGCATTTCATTCTAAACATACTCCATAGCATAATCATATCATAGCATCCATCGTAACATGTAGCACATTGCACGTAACACATAACATATCAATCATACCTAGGTAAGTATACACCTAATAGCCTATGCTGTAGGCGGCGTTATACTTACCTTGTCTATGTCTGACGTTAAGCTGCTCCGCTTCTGGGTTCAGCTGCAGGGTACTTCCTGCTTAATGGAAGGACTTAGGTAAGGTCTCTATTCTATGACCATAATATGTTATTCCTCAACCAACATTCATGCAATGCTTTGGTTATATGTCCCCTTAACTATAAATCATAAATTTATTTTATGTGTGGTTACATTAAGTAACCTTATCCACTTGGGTTACAATAATAGCCCTGTTGAACTCATACCATGGCCTAGTAGGTTACGTTGGATAACCTTCCATGCTAATCCTATATACAGGCGTGTAGGGTTAGGTCATTAGCTAACCTTGGGCTCATAACTTAACTTAATCCATACTAGGTTAACCAATGTTAACCTCTAGGGTTACTAAAGTCAACCCCCTTCGGGTCAACCTTGGACTTTGGGGCTAAGCCCGGTAACTCGAGTATGATTCCCCGGTCACCATCCGTCTTTGCTTGATTTTATAAATTTAGCTTAAAAATTCCCTTTTCTTGATCCTTGAAAAAGTTTGGCAACTAAGCCCAAAACTTCCTTAATTTCTTATAAAAATTCTTGGTTCTTCGAACATAGTTTTATAAAATGGTTGAAGGTCAAAAACTACCTTTGAAACAATTTTCGTAGTTAAAACAGTGCTTTTTAGAAGGAAAACAGTTTTTCATAAGTAGGTTCTAGAAAATCCTGTGCAGGAATTTCTTGCTCCCTGCACAGTTTTCAAAAATCAGCTTATATTTAAAAATCTAAATTAAATTAGAAAATGTTGTCTTCACGAAAGTTTTAGCTCTCGAAGAAATCTAAAACTTTCATGTTTTAAGAAAAATCCAGTTCTGCCTGTATCTTTGTCAGTTTTCGTTTGAATCTCGCTGGTCGTGTAGACTAGGTCTAGGCAGACCAGTCTCGGTTTTCTGTAAAAACGGAGGCCATTGGAGTCTCATTTTGGGAAACGGTTCACATTGTTCCCAGGAAAAAACTCTGTTCTACAACTTTCATGTTTTACGGTTCACCCAGTTCGGCCTCTAAAGGCCTTAAATTTCCACTTTTCCGAAACTGGCCAGTTTCGAATCCGAATTGGCAGTTTCGGTTATTCCGGTTTACGTCCTAATTCGTGGATTCTATCTCGATCGACCACTTCGGGAGCTTACATAACAATCATGCAACGTTTCTAACATCCCATATATCCCAACATGCTATCCCAACATGCCCATACAGTCCCTAACCGATCACCCTAAACCTTGGGCTGCATGGTTTCTAAGTTTGCACACAACCAAACCATTCATGTCATACCATTCTTTTTCATCTCATCTAGCATCCTAACATGCTTTCACATTTTCAAATACATAATTGGGGACATATAACCTCATTCAAACAATCTAGTATGCAACCTATCATTCAACCAAACATAAGCGTATTAAATCATGAAAATAGAACCAACTACCCCTAGGAACCTAATCAAGCACCATAATCAAACTAAGGGCACAAAATAAAATGTGAGCTTATGCTTTTACAAACTTTTGGCTTGAAATACACTATAAACTTTAATTTAAAAACTTGAATGAAAATAGGGTTAGGGTTTTGAAAAATACCTTGAACCACTCAAGGGTTGGCTTAGGGTTTGCACCAAAATTCTCACTTTTTCCATCTTGCTCCTAGAACTGGATTTTCCACACCAAAGTGGCACCAAAATTTTCTTTTGACCTCAAACCTTGTCCTCCACCTATGGCTCGGCCACAACACAAATGGTCCCCAAAAATTTCAGTTTTTCCCACTGTTTTCCTGCTCAAAAACCGTGGCTGCCCTAAACCCAAAAATGGTCTCAAAACTTGTTTCAAACTTGTTTTCATTGTGGCTCACTCAAACCCGAATGGCCCCTAACTTGTTTCTCAAAAACCCTTGGTTTTTCTTTGACTTTTCCTGCACCTTACACACTCGGCAGCAGCCTAGAAAAGGGCTGGAAAAATTTTCAAACTCTCCCTCTTGGTTCCTTGGCAAAACCGAACACTAACCCTAGGATTGGCTTAAGAAAATTTTTGGTTTTCTTCTTCACTCTCTCTTCCTCTCGCACTCGGCTTTTGTGGAGAAAAAATGCAAGAGTTTAGCTAGGATTTTCAATTAAAATGAATAAGGCTCACCCCTATTTATAGACAAAGGAGAACTTTCAAAAATTATAGAAAAACCCCACAATTTTTTAAAAATCACACAAAAAGCATGCATAGGTGGCCAGCCATTTACTTGGTGGAGAAGGAAAAAATTTT
>CM046387.1:5200-20200 GCA_025413485.1 Ficus microcarpa | reverse complement strand
CAAGTCGCTGAAACTAGAAATTGCGCAAAAAGGAGAAGAAAAGAGAGAAATCTTGCCTGTGATTGAAGTTCTTGAGAAAACTTTCGGCTCTGGAAAATTCGAAGTGCTCCAAATGCGAGATATAGGCAGGAGGGAGAATGCGAAAAGTTATAAACCTCCAAAGAGTGCATCAAACGGCTCTGATCTCTTGATAACGCCAGATCAAACGGCATAAATCTCGCAACCGTTCGAATTCTCTCTCACACGAATCATCATAACGATTCGTACCATCGCAACGGTTCGAATTTCGAAGAATGGAGACGTCGTTTCGAGACACCCATTCATTACACGCCACGTGTACCACACGATTCCCTCTTAACTGGAATCGAGGCATTTCATTAAATGCTGACAGCTTTTTCGGATTCGTAAATCTAAAAGTACCAGAGCTCGACATTGTTACGCAAACGGCAATCAAACACTCTATCGAGGATACATCGCTCGATAGAGTGGGGGGCTATCTGTTGGGGTTGGACTTCGTCCTCCCATTCCACCGTTAAACTTTGAATGTGCATTAAACAGACGCTCAATTCATCGATGGATTATAGTTGGGCCATGCCCAAGCTACGGACCTGCTCCTCGATATCCCTCCATCGTTCGATCAATTGGGCCGGACCCAATCCAGCCTTTCACATAATATCATTCAAACTTCAGTATGTGATCGAGCATCGAACTTGATCGTTCGTTCGAACATTAAAAATGTATAACGAATGGTGGACGACGCACGAATTATACGTCGAGCGTTTATTTCTTCTCCATCGTTCGTCGTTCGACTCTATAAATGACTTCAAGGGAAACCCCCTTAGCCATTAGACTCATGCTCATCGATGACATGTCAGATCATCTTCAATAACTGACGATCTGAGTACTACGTTTCAACCGCTGAGCCCACGATCATATCTGGTAACTGCTCAAATCAACTGCACGACTTGTCTTTCGACACGTGTCCCACGGTACAAGAGCGATAACCGTCCACTACCGGATGGGAACAAGATTGATTCCTCTATAAATCAAGAGAAGACCCCTCCTTCAGGGGGATCTTTGGTCCAGAAATCTGAACATACGATCACTCTGCCAAAATCTCCAGAAAATACTACAATCATCTGTACTGTAAAATACTCATATACAGTAATACAATCACTCTCAGAGGACGTAGCACACCGATTGGGCGAACCTCTTTACATCTTGGTGTTCATTCATTTCACGTTTATTTCAGATTCAAGCATTTATTTTCGTTTTATCTTCTGATATAAGCATTTCAGTTTTTCGGTATGCTTTATGAATTTCACCAACGATTGCCAGGGGCCCAATCTATCGTTTAATTAGTTCAATCTAACTGATCTCTGTTAAATTTTTGACTGTAGCAATCCAGCATCTACAAGAGTCTAGTGCTAAAGTCCCACATCGGTTCGGAAGCAAAAGTAGAAAGGGTCTTCAACCTACATAATAGACCCAAAGTCTGTATTTAAATTGACCCAGTCAAAAACACTTTAAAAATCAAATGAATTTTTAAGCATATATCTAAATTACACGGTAGACATATGAATTAATTAATCTACATTACATATGAATTACTGTCTCTACCAAATTAATTAACGGTAGACATATGTATTAATTAATCTACATTACATATGTATTACTTACATATGAATTACTTAACGGTAGACATATGTATTAGTTAATCTACATTTTTAATCCCAATTTTTTCCCCATACAAATCCCATTGAAAATCCCGAATTGGATACCAAATTGAGAATTGGATACCAAATTGAGAATCGAATCCCAAATTGACGGTTAGTCCCGAATTGGATCCTAAATTGAGAATCGGATCCCAAATTGACGGTTAGTGTGAGTTTATCCATGCGGTTATGCACTCTTCGAATAGGAATCCATTTTCTAAAAAGATCTTGGCTTTCATGCTTTGGTGGGTCTCCGAGATCCTTTCGATGATCTATATTGTGTTGAAGGGATATCTATATGATCCGATATGATTTGATCGATTGCATAAAGCCCGCGGCAGCAACGGAACCGGGGAAAGTATACAGAAAAGATAGTTTTTTTCTTTTATATTAGCATTTTCTATTATATTAATTAGTCATCTCGATTCAATGAGTCATTTCCTCCGTGATGAACTGTTGCACCAGTCCTACATTTTGTCTCTGTAAACCGAGTAAAAATGTATTAATTAATGTACATTTTTAACAAGGAGTGATAGTAGGAAAATGAAAAAAGAAATAAAAAAAATTACCTTTATTAAAAATTGGTAGACATTTGTAGTAATTAATCTACATTTTTAACAAGGAGTGATAGTAGGAAAATCAAAAAATTACCTTTATTAAAAATCGGATGGCAGAATAGTAGATACGTAGAATATACTAAAGTAAAATCGTAAATAGCAGAATCATGGATACGTAGAATGTACTAAAGTAATTTAATCGTAGATACGTACATTGTACCAAAGTAATTTAAATGAAATATTTTAGAGTTAATAACATTAAATAATAATTATTTGTTAAATTCTTATTGATGTGTAGATATAGAATTGAATTTTGAAAACCATCTTGTTCAACGTGTAGATATAGAATTGAATGTTGAAAACCATCTTGTTCAACATCTTGAGTATAAAGATCTACGTTGAATTTGAAAATGAAAGCCATCTTGTTCAATATCTTGAGTATAAAGGTCTACGTAAAATTGTATTTGATTTGCATAAGTTTTTTACATAGAAAATAACCAATAACCAAAAAAAAAAAAAAGGAAGAAAGGAATTTGCATAAGTTTTTTACATAGAAAAAAACCACACAAAAAAAAAAAAAAGGGGAAGAGAGGAAAAAAAAAATCGACTACTTGGTGACCAAGTAATAGCTATAGTTTAAAAAACAATCCTAAAAAACTTAGATGCAAAAAATTGAATAAAAAAAACTAATGATACATTGATGACTGGAATACCCTTTGTTTTTTTTATTTTAATAATAAAAAAATTACTCAAAAATTGGTCCTTTTTTTTTTCCTTCTCTTTTTTTAAAGTTCCCATTCTTATATCTTTTTTAAAAATTTGATAAAACTCATTATTACTGAATTTTGAAAGCTCCTATTCCTTCGTTTACAATGTATTAAAAAAAAAAAAAAAATCCTATACATCTTCATTCTTCACGTTGCAAGCCAAAGCAACGGGGTCATTAGGTAACTCATTAGTTATTTAAAACATATTCTTCTGTAAAGAATGTTGTCATTGTTATATAGACCATATTCATGATGTGATTAATTTTTCTTTTTTATAAAACAAGAGATTCATGGTGTGACTAATTTATAGTATATAATAAAGTGATAAGTTCCTTCTAGTTTCCCTAAAAAAACAAAAAAACAAAAAATATATATATATATATACACAAATATTAATGATAAAAGTGACTGGATCATTATCTTAATAATTATTTATACTTATAAAAATCTCGTCATTATCATAGTAATCACAACATCAGGCTATTAGTTTGAAGACTTGGATCATCTGTCCCTATTTGTCCCTCGCTAATAAGATCTCATCACGTCAAAATTAAAAAATTACAAACTCAGCATCGGTAGGATCTTTCTTTCTTTTTTTTTTTTTTTTTTTTTCATCTTTTCTAGACTTTCTGTTTCTTTGAGCAGTCGCAGATTTTTTAGCCTGTAACTCTAAGCTATGGGCTCGTTTGGCATTCAAGTTCAAACTGTACTTTTTCATCTCAGTTTTTATCTTTTTCTGAAAAAATTTTTTGTCTTTTTTGAAAAAAAAATTTTGTCTTTTCTGAAAAATCAACAAAAATTACTATTGAAACTTAAAATTTCCAACTCAAACTCATTTACCAAACTTTAAAGTAAATGAGAGGATATAGAATTTCCATTCGGCAATCTTTTGATCTCATTAGAAAACAATTTGCACTCTCAATGTCATTTAATTTAACTATAAAATTGACTTTAAATAGGTGAAAATTTTCAGAAACGTAAGATCTTGTCAATTTGTGTTAATTAGATTTGTTATTTAACATTAATTTTCTTGTCTTTTGTCGTTGAAGTTAGAATAGTCTTTTACTTAACTGCTTGGAGGCCTATATAAAACTTTTTTTTTTTAATATATTTTGATTAAGCAGTTCATGGAAAATCCTAATATTGTTTTGTTCTTTAATATGGTTCTTACATTTTAGTTTTCACATGGCATCAGAGATTTGATACTCTCGCACGCAGATCAATCCTATCGCCAGGAGCTGACGGTAATTAATTTTGACCTCGTTTGGCAATTTAACTTAAACGGTATTTTTTTCATCTTAGTTTTTATCTTTTCTGAAAAGTCAACAAAAATTTTCAATTCAAACTGTACTTTTTCAACTTAAACTCATTCATCAAACGGACGATTTGTTAATTGCTCAAATCATTGCAGTAACTTTGTAAAAATATAGACTAGTAGAAGAAATAATTATAACACAATCACAAAGAAATATGGGAACTTGGAGTCAAAACAAGAGAATAGAAGAACGTTGTCATTGTCTTCTTTTTCTCCCTCTGTTCCTGCCTTCTCTCGTTTGCGTCATCTGCCCAGCCGAAGCCATGAAGAATTGAGATCTGTTGTTCCAGATTTTTTGTTTAATTGACTGTCCTTTCAATAGTGTCATTATATATCATCTGAATTTAAGAATTTAGTCACATAAAAATTACTAAGGAGTTGTTTGGGACGTCAGTTTAAACTGATGGTTTTCAGTTTAAACTGAACGAAATGAGTTTGGTTCACGAGTTCAGTTTGAGCTTCTCACTGAACCGTTATACAGTGCACTGAACAAATTGCACTGTTGCGAGTTGACGCCCACGTGCCGAGAGACATAGAGAAGAAGTTATGTCCTCTGCGGCGATGCACGGCACTGAAGAAGGAAGCTCTGACCAGATTCCACACCTTCTCTGCGGCAGGTAGCTGGCTTTAAGTTTTGCATTTTTATTTATCTCTTCCCACCTTCAACCATCTGCTCTCCTTCTCAAAAACCCATTCTCTTTCCTCAGTCCATCTCACAGACCGAACGCCCCGTACCCATCGACGACTCCTGAGCTCCAACCGTCGGCAAGTCCCCCATCCGGTCAGCCAATCAACGGTGCCCGTAGAACAATCGGCTTCCAAACCCATTTGTAAGTTATAATTTATGCCTTTCTCTCTCTAGTTCATCTTCCCTAACAATCAGTCAAACCGTTTTCGGCTTCTCCGCACCTGTCTTGGGTTTTCGCTTTGGGTACGATTTCTCTTCTGCAATATTAATAGTTACCAAAAATTTGAGCTCCTTTCTTGCGATTGTGAACCCATTGATGTGCGGTTTGGCCGCAAAGACACAGAGCGAGAGCGAGAGCGAGAGGCCGAGAGAGAGAGCGAGAGAGGCCCATCGGTGATGGGAGGTGGTGGTGCTTCGCCTGGTCTCCACTTACCTGACAGCGGGTAGGCTGACGGCGCCGTCGACGGAGGTGGGAGTTGCCGGCGGCCTCCCCGATTCTCTTTTATTTTCGGTCTTCATAGTGTACACAACAGCAACAGAGAGAGAGTGAGAGAGAGAGAGACAGCCATCGGAAAAATTTCAGAGAAAGAAAGATGAGAGATGAGAAAGATGAAGACAGAAGTTGGTAGAAAGCCCAAGGGGGGATTTTTTCCTTTATTTTTTATTATTATTTTTTTTTTCGGTTTCCTTTCCCAGACGCTGCAAGTTTGCAGAGGTTAATGGCCCCCTATTGTATTTGTTTACAATATTTGTAGGTTCTTGGTATTTTGTCTGTTCGAAGTTCAGATTGCTTTTGTTTAAAATTTTATGACATGTCCCATACGCAAAGCGAGTACTTGTAAACTCACTTGTCTGCACTATTTATTTATTTATTTGTTATATTACTATTATTATTATTTTAACTCATAAATGGGCTCACCCTTTTGAATAAAGTCATATACGTTATTATCACTGACATAGGCTGATATATGTCTCAATATTTATTTGTTATTATTAATATTAGTTTTTAGTTTTTTTCAAGTTTTTTGATACAGAGTAACATTACTTGTTGGTATTTGATCAGTTTGGTTAACTGTTAGGAGGTGGGTGGGCGTAATTTTTTTATTTTTTTTTATAAAGAAATAAAAAAGAAAAGAACATATATTTGATGTATGTTGGAGGGGAGGCCTTGTAATTAGTGAAGTAATCATAAAAGCAACAAAACTGTCAGCTTTTGTATTCGCTAGATTTTTAGGCCAAAAAAAAATATCGAGCGTTACAGCCAGTGTTTTCAAATTAATTATTTTTAATATAAAAAATTAAACTGAGAGATTTTTTTAATATGATGCCACAAAACTGTGAACGTTCTCTTGGACTCCAACATTTGTTTACCAACATTATTTTCCTCTTTACGCTATCTTTTTATTTGTCTTATTACTCTTTATAACAAAAAGAAACGTAAATGGAATAGTATATATTGTTATTTTTTTTAATGGAAAGTATTTTTCGTATTCTTATTTTTTAGGTCCTACTTTCGGAGTCGGTATCGTCGGTGGCACATGCGTCGTAGATTGAGGTCCGCGAAGCAAAATCGGACAAAAGGCTTGATCAACCACTACTTTCGCGTTCGGAGATCATTGGTGCGACCCACTGCTTCCTGCCCTGTCCGCCGGCCTCCACCGTTTATTCATCTTCCGACTCGAATTTGATTAAACCGGTAAGCTTTCTTAATCGCGACGAAAATTTGTTAATTTGTAAGAATGTTGAGTTTCATGATTTCGCGTTCGGGTTGTTTGTAATTGTGCTAAATTTGTTTCGATGCTAAAACTCAGAAATGTCTGCTTTTCCGTTGATTGTGATGGATTGAATTTTGATGTTGAAGTTGATTTTACATTTTTCATACCCAAGTCTCGTGCATTAATCGTACACGTATAATGCTTAGCTTTTTTCACTTCCCCTGTATTCGCTATATCAAGGAAATGCCACGTAAATCTTCGGGGGAGACGTATGTCTGGAACCCCGTGAAGGAGAAACGGTTGCTCGAAAAATTGGATGACTTTTGCTCATCCAACCCCGGTAAACAACCCAGCATGCAGCTTTTCGACTTATGGGCCAATCAGTTTAACGCTGAGTTCGGTGGCGTCTCCGTTCACGGCCTCACTTTATCCCAGAAGAGAGAGCGGATGAAAAAAATTTATCAGGGTTGGAAATATTTGCAAGTCCAAACCGGCCTAGGGTATGATCCGGTACTAGATACAGTCGTTTGCACAGATGAGGCGTGGCAGAGCTTCCTCAAAGTAATATGGATTTTCTAATATAAGTCCTGCTTATTATATTTATTAACCACATCAGTAGTACAGACGGATGATGTGACATATCTCATTTGCAGGTGCATCCAGAGTGCAGGCATCTCCGTTACGAGGGCCTTCGTGAGAAGGAGTTGCAGTACAATGTGTTCGAAAGAACTCATGCGGCAGGCGCCTATGGGTACGGATCAGTTTCGATGGGGACGCCCATATTCCATCCGTGGACCACGAGTTTAACGTCGACAACTATGAAACACACCCGTGGTTTGAGGAGGACGTAACCCCGACCGCCGGTGGGCGGCAAGCCAACTCGCGAGCTGGGCCCCACGTAGCCGGTCCGTCCCGACGTAGTGGAAGCCTAGGTAAGAGAAAGCAACGGGATGCAGCCGATGAGATGGCCGTCTCGACCATGCAGGAAGTCCGGGACTACTTCCGAGGCCGGTCGCAATCTGGCGGTGGCAGTGAGCAATCAGTAAAAAATGGTGGCCTTGGACAATGCATGAACATAATGAAGGCGATGGGTTATTCAACACATGATCAGCTGAAGATGTGGCACTACTTTGATGCCCATCAACATTTTATGGGTCCATTCTGCGAGGTTGATGACAATCTTCGGAGAGCCATTGTTTCCGAGGTCATCAACCCACCGCCGCCGCCAGCTATATGACTGTTTATGTGTTGTCCTTGTTTGTTTCATTTTTCTATTTCTTTTTTCCGGCAACTGAGACTTTATTCTTATTATTGTCCAATATTTAATTATTGGTGCGTGATTTATTAATTTGTATTTAACAATTAACGCTAGCTTTCCTTGTTCGTTGTATTAACCACTTACACGTTTTTTGCAAGTGCCGATGCATTCCTTTATTTATTTATGTTATGTGGGCATTTACGAAATATGAACAACTGTGTCACGGATGTCCAATTAATGTAACATTTTTCTGACGCACGATAATGTATAACAGGAAGTCTAGTGCAAGAATACTGCAGCACGGCAATATGAATAGGAACAACCATGGATCCGGCCACCACCATGAGGATGACAACCAGGGAGCCGAAAATGTCCAACGCGACGTTGACGCTATGGCTGCAATGTTTGTGGTAGCGACGAATACATGGCTGCGTAACAGGCGACGCCATCCAGTACCGATGCATAATTCAAGCTTAACGGGGCGGATGCGGGTGAACGAGATACTAACTGGCCACCCAAATGTAATTCGTCAAATAATAAGTATGGAAAAATGCACATTCAGAGCACTAAGCGACCTATTAAGCGATCGGATGTTATTATCGCCAACTAATAACATGACCGTAGACGAGCAGCTGTTCATTTTTTTAACAATTTATGCACAAGGGGCAACAATCGGACATACCGCGTACTTATACCAACATTCGAAAGAAACAACATCCCGTTGGTTTACGGCAGTGTTATTCGCCATTTGTGTGCTGAAAGACGAATTTATCAGGCCACCCGCCGACACCGCGGTTCAACCGTTGATTATAGAGCATGACTACAAATATCGACCATGATTTGATGTACATAATCATCCGAGTTACTGATATCATTATATGTCACAATATTAATAGAAATCAGATGTAAGTCGAATTCTCATTAACATGTAAATTGTGCAAATATTTTGTAGGGTTGTATTGGCGCGATAGACGGTACACACGTCCCATGTGTGCCTCCAGATGAAAATGCGGACGCCTGGTTTAATCGAAAAGGCCAACGCTCCCAGAATATATTAGCGGCCTGTTCGTTCGACATGAAATTCACTTATATGTTGCCCGGGTATGAGGGATCATGGCATGATGCTAGAATGTTGGAAGACGCAATTGTGCACAAGGGTTTCCCAATACCTCCTCAAGGTAAAAAGAATTTCAAACTTTTGTTAGAAGAATTTTCATATTCTATTTTTATTTAAATAAAATATTCGGCTAACCATTCATATTGTGGTAATTATTTTGTAAGAAAATTTTACTTAGCAGATTCGGGGTATGCCAACAAGGGTTGTTTCCTGACCCCATATCGCCGTGAGACATATCATTTACCTGAATATCGGAGACGGCGAGCCAGGCTAAGCAACCGAAGAGAGGTGTTTAACTACACGCATTCATCGCTGCGGAACTGTATTGAGCGGACATTTGGTGCATGGAAGGCCAGATTCAAAATACTGAAAGGCATGCATAGTTACTCGATGAAGAAACAAGCAATGATCCCCATAGCTTGTGCAGTCCTGCATAATTTCATACGGACCGTGCAGGTTGGGGACCTATTACACGAAGAGTATGCCGCAGATTGTGTGCCAGTCCATGACAATGTCGATGTGAACGCAGATTACGTGTTTGACGATGTGTCCGATGGTATTGGCCCCAATACAGGACCGCAGCATGTTGATACGAGGATAGATGCAATGAATCTGCTGAGAGATAGGATGGCTGATGAGATGTGAGACAGATTTCAATCAGCCCCGTGGTATAGAACTACGTGATAGCCCAAAATTTTTTGTCAATGTTGGTAACATTAATTATGAAATGTTTAATAAAATATGTTATTCAAAGTTTACTGACCATTTCCATTCAATTTGTTGGTGTATTTTATGGCTATTTCCATAATGTAACAATTAATTAATTGGAATGACGTAAATTAATTGGTGTTATACATTAATTTTATGAATGTTGACAATTTACATCGATAGAACGTACAATAGAATATTAAAATAAAAATAAATGGAAATTTTAATTTCCGAGTAGTTATAAATTTTGGTTATTGGATAAAAATAAATTTTGTTGATTTCTTGAAAAAAGACAGAAGTTAAAGTGCAAACCCGTTTAGTTGGAGTTAAGATAAATAAAAAGACAAAAAACACAAAAAAATCAGTTGGTGACATTAATTCAGCGTATATTAATTATTACGTTTTCGTTCAATGGAACCCATAATAGAATGTTAAATTGTGTTGACTCTGAATTGAGTTTAAAATTTTGTTAAAGTTCGAATGGTTCCAACAAATTTATATAGCATATAAATTTTGTTAGATTTTCAGTAAAGGGAAAAAATTGAAGTGAAAAAGTACCATTTAGTTGGAGTTAAGATAAGTTACTGAGGGCGAAACTCAAAAAAATTGGTAAACTCAATTTTTTAACATCCAAACAAGGCCCTTGTTTTTCCCCAACTTTTCAACTTAAACTTTTTTACCAAACACTCAACTCAACTCAAATTTTTCAACTCAAACTTTTTCCCAAACACTCAACTTTTAAACTAAACTTATTTTAACTCAAACTAAACTAAAATATTTCAACTCAAACTATCACACCAAACTCACCCTAAATATTAAAAATTCTTGAACAAATTGATAAGTTGTCAAAAATTTATTAGAAATAACTTTTGAGACAGGAAAATAGGACAGCAGATCTGGACTTCCCAATGAATTGTTATTCTACGATATAATTTATTATATCCGACTTGAATTTCATTTTGTTGTTTATGGAACTTTTTTATGTTTTAGTGTGTTTATTTTAGATTTTAGAGTATATAAAACGAATCCGTGAAAGCCGATGTCTACAGAATGAATTAGACTGAATTGAGAGTCTAAAAAATTAATAATAGATTGAGAAAATCATAATCCAAAAGTCAGAGATTAAATTACGAATTGAGTCATAACATGTCTAATCCAATCCATGAACACTACTTCTCCTAAGTCTATATCACAAGTTGCCAATTTTCACCGTATGCAATCACTATTTCACGTAAAGCTCCTTGAAAGGATAGGCTGGGCTTTAGTATTTCTGTTGAAGCCCAACTTTGGTCCAAGCCCAATAATGATTCTTCTCTCCAAGTTAGGGAGTGAGAGCCCAATAACATTTTTGAAAAAAGTAATAATAAATTATACTATAAAATTTTAAACATAATATTAAATAATATAATTATATTTATGACCGTAAAATATCGAAAAACCTCATCATCCTTCCTCCTCTCTCTATCTATCTAGTCTCTACTCCTTTCTGTTTCTCTCTTTAAACTGAAACTGTGTATACAAATATGTTATAAGGTACATTTTCTTTTGAAGTAATGTGTGATTTTGAGGAACCCTCTAAAAGGAACACAACTTTGGAATATTTCTTCACCCATAATGGGTTTAGAATTTTTTATCCTCTTATAAGATAAGTACAAAAAGTACCCCACAAACCAGAAAGGTAATATGGTAGAATACGACATGTATTCTACCAGATTACTACCAGTATTCCAACAGAATGCACTTCAAGATTTGGAGTTTACATAGACCACTGGCGGTCTTTGATCGTCGGGACGTATTCGACTAGATTACTCTTCATATTCTACGAAAAATTTGTGAGTATACTAGTAGATTATTTATTGTATTATATTGAAATACCAAACTTTTTTTTTGTTGTCTACTAGAATTTTTAACATCGAATTTTAATTTAAAATAATTATTGTAAATAATTAGATTATTAGATTATTTTTTTTAGAAGAGGTATATTTATATCTACAAGAATTTTGATATCAATTATTTCATAATATTGATCTACCAAAATTTATCTCTAATTTATTAACAAATGTCACAAAACTGAAAAATACAAAAACAAAAACAAAACAAAAGGTATTCTCACAACAGCTTGAGAGGGAGATCACAGGGCAGAGAAGGACACAGCGGCGGAGGAGAGCGTGAAATGCCAATGTCGGAAGAAGAGAGATCACAGAACACCACAATCACGAGGCCGAGATCGCACAAATCTTTGATGCTAGACTACTTACATATGCCGATCTCCGATTTCGATGCAAACTCATTGCGGAGAAAGGTCAAATTCGCCGGTTATCTTGCATACGGAGAGACGAGAAAGAAAGAAAAAGAATGAGGAAAAAAAAAAAGTGTGACAGTTAAGGTAAATTAGTCTTTTTATTAACTAGTCAAGCTAAAAAAAATTTGATCAAAATGTCAAAACCCTAACCATTTTAAACTCAGAACAAAATCCTTTAATATGTCTCTCAAGTTATCCTTTAAACTCGTTTTAACCATATTCCACAAAAATATACTAATTGGATAACAATTATAAAAAAAAAAAAAAAAAAATGGTAGAACTAAAGCAAATACACTAATTAGATAATAATTGCACGTAAATTGAACTGAAACAAATATGATTAGGGATAAAATATATATCAAATATATTCTCATCACTTAAAATATACAGGCACGATGCTTTTTATATTTGCTAGTGACTGACCTTTCCAGTGTGTGAAATTGTCATCAGCTAAACAATTCAGATCACAACAAAGATTACAAAACCAAAGTGTTTAATTAAGCTACTAACGAATCAACAAACATGTACAATATGTTTAAGTCTTTTTGACAAAACAAAAAGAGAGTCTAGTCCCACATTGATTTGAAAGCAAAGTGGAAAAGGACTTAATAAGAAGTCTGAAGTCCCACATCAGTTTAGAAGCAAAAGTAGAAAGGGTCTTAAGCTTCTATAAGAAGTCTAAAATCTTTGTCTAATTCAGCATTTATTTCAACAACAACAACCAAAATAATTATGATAAAAAATCACATAGCAACACTTGCTATACAATCTAATTTTTACTTGTATTGGGTGGTGAGCCCCTCACTTGTCTTCTCATATACATGTTATTTTAAAATTATCTGAATGCGCACCTTATATTAACTTTGTTTCTTTTATGAAAAGTATTTACAAATGTATGCTAACAAAATAAATGAAATATAAATAAACTTAGTCAAGACAAAATACATAATTATGTTGCGATCATACATAATACAATACATAAAACATCAACAATCTTAGTTACTATATTAACTTTGTTTCTTTTATGAAAAGTATTTACAAATGTATGCTAATAAAATAAATGAAATATAAATGAACTTAGTTAAGACAAAATACATAATTATGTTGCGATCGTACATGATACAATATATGAAACATCAACGATCTTAGTTAAGACAAAATAGGAGTAGTATTTCGAGTACAACTTTTGTTTTCTTATTAAAAATTTTTTTTCCTTAATCATACAAGAAAAGTTAATGTCTTGAAACCAAATATAAGACACATGACATGTGGTTATGGAACAAATTGTAAATAAAAATGGTGTCTTATTTGGCTGTTGGTTGGTCAAGACGTCGATGCTAAATTTTCTTTGTCATAAATTGATCAATTTTTATAATTTGTTTGTTTGTTTTGAATAACAAGGTTCGCAGACTAAACAAAAGGCTGGAATCAGGTGTCGCTTTCATTTTGGAATAAATGGCTTCTGTTGAAAAAACGAATGCTTGGAATAATGACTATCATTTATTGTTATTCTTGAAAATGATGTCGTACTAATCTAGTTTAGGTATTATTAATTTTGCTCACAGTATTACTTTCATAAGCGCGCTCTCTCTCTCTCTCCCTTTAAATTGTTATATTATAGTCAACTCTTTTTTGAGGAAGAAACCTAAAAATTAAAAGCATTTTTTTACGATAAGTCCACGTAACGATAATGCAAGTTTCTGACTATTTGAGATCAAAATCGCACCAATATAAAAAAGGGTTAATTTTAAATTTGATTCTAACTAAAAAAACAAGTATTGTCTCATTTTGTCTCTTTCAACTCAAAATGATACAAAACTCTCTCTTGATCGGTTTATCTTAAGTTATTTTTCACTTTAAATCACGTACACATGATATGCTCATCAAATGACCCATATGTGATTAAATATGTTATAAAAATTGCCCTTTACTAACGAGTCATATAACTCGCATGTAATTAAAAATCATTAAAAAAAAAAATGGACGCCTCAAAGGCAAGAACGATCAAAGTTCCATATTATGATTAGCTTGGAGGGGATTTTGTTTCATTTTAAATTATAGGAGGGAAAAGTGAGAGAACATTCTATTGAGTCTAAATTTGAAATTGGCCCAAATTTATATATATATATATATATATACACACACACACAAAATAACTTATGGGTTAAAAAACAGAGCCCTATCAATGGTGTATTTTTCGAGTCCTACCTCCAAAATCTCCAAAATAAAAAAATACACAAAATACACAAAAAAAAAAAAGAACAAAAAACAAATATGTTGAAGTCATCTGACATTACGTTAAAGATTAAAATAAGAAGAATATAGTTAGTTGAATTAAGAGTTGCAATATATATAATATAAAAAATACTAACAGACGTATATAGCTCATTGCGTCATGTGGACTTAACAAAATATAGAAAAATGACCATAGTTGAAGAGTCAAAGCTTTGGGTATTTTTGCAAAAACCACTTTCGTTTTGTAATAAAAAATGCTATTATTATTATTACAAAAGATACGGCCAGGGTTTAATTAATCTTGTAAAGGAATCAGATGAGCACCTAATAAATAAATTTATTAATATATATATATATATATATATAAAGTTTGTTATCAACTAGGACAACTCATTATACGTACACATTCTATCTAACAGGTGCAGGTGTTTTTTAATTTTCTAATGACATTATAAAAGCCCTCCCAAGAACTTTCCCTACTGTTGTTTTGTGCTAATTGAATCCCCTGAAATTGTCATATATATATATATATATATATATTAGTTGGACAACACACGCTTTGTATGTATGTATGGGATAGAAAAACAAATTAAATTAAAAGCAAAAGAATAAAAATAAGAATA
>CM046386.1:24565055-24579553 GCA_025413485.1 Ficus microcarpa | reverse complement strand
TTTTGTTTTTTTCTCTCTAGAGGGAATAACTCAGTTTCACTTATTCTAGATGAGCTTTACCTTTGGTTAAACCGTGATTTCTGTTATTTTTTAATTTGTTCATTTTTAATCCTCAGAAGTTTCTTTTATCTGGGTTTTGGTATTTAGATTCATTCTGAATTTTGTGATGCAGATATGACTATTCTGGATATGGAGCCTCCACCGGCAAGGTATGAAGTCCAGTCATCTGTATAGACATTTATATATATATGTATATATATATGTGTGTGTGTGAAATGGACTGCTTAAAGTTCAATTGGCACTTTATTCAAGTAGCATTCTCTAGACTAATGGTGATTTCATCAGTAAAGTTGGGTGTCTCCAACTTGTTTCGGGACTATCGAACATTACTTGAGGAACAAGGTAGTGGTAGTTTGCAATGCTTCGACGAGAATTTTGAGCTAGTCTTTAGAATTAATCTTTGAGGAGACAATGCTCCAACCACATTCGAGGCGTGTTCATGTTTAGATGTATTTTCTTGGAGTCAATGTTTCTCCTTAAACAAATCAACGAATTATTAGATAGCATGTGTGAAAGTGATATATTCTCTGGAAATCAACTTGAAATTTTAAGTATTCTTCCAGACGTCAATATTGGTTTCTAAATGAAGAATTTAATATCGTAGATTTTAAAAGAGTAGAGAAGGAAATTACAGTAAGTTAGATTTGCTTATCTACTACTTATTTGTGTGAATGGATCCGTGCTTAATCTGATTAATTTAATTGACTAGGAAAGGAGTTTGCTTTGCTAGTTTACTATTTAATTGCGGGTGGAAAGATATCCATTGAATGAATAGCCGTCCAATTAGGGATTCTCTGCCACTCTCCATTTGTTCATAATCTTTTTCTGAATTTGTTTACCGTAGTCGGTAATATCTTTGTACTGTCATACATTTAACCTTTTAATCGTACCAATATTTGGATACAATTTTGTTGTCACAAAATCCAGCCTAGTGAATTGAACACATACGCGGACATAGAGGCAGTATACGAATGCCTTCAGACTCAATATGGCGTTAGCCAGGAAGATTTAATCTTATATGGACAGTCCGTTGGAAGTGGACCAACATTACATTTGGCGGCGAAGTTGCCTAGGCTTAGAGGTGTAGTTCTACATAGTGCAATTCTTTCTGGCCTCCGTGTGCTCTGCCATGTGAAATTCACATTCTGCTTTGACATTTATAAGGTAAATATATATGTCTAGGTTCAAAATATCACGAAGCTATAATTTTAACATTATTTTCATTCTATATTTCTACAATTTCGGGCAAGTAATTGTTATAATAATAATTGCAGAACATCAACAAAATAAAGAAGGTAAAATGCCCGGTGTTGGTGATACATGTAAGTACTTCCTCACTTGTATACCCAAATTTCAGGTTTTGCTCTCGTACCGTTTGAGATTCTCGAACAGCTAATCTTTTACTACTTTCCTTCAAATTGATTTCCTTGCATCGGTTATTTTTATGAGCTACACAAATGCTAGTAGAAAATGTACATTCTTTCACTTTCCATCTCTGTACTAAATTAGTTGTCTAAAAGTTCATATTTGGTTGTCTTAAGCATCTGCGTCCTCTATAAATCACTTTCTCTTGCTTTTAACTTCTTTGATTTGCACTAAATCCACAAAATCGCCTGGCTGCAAAGTTGAAGGAGTGGGAGCTAACCTTCACCTGACCGCAGAACTAAATTCTCTATTTGATTGGGCTTAATAGACATCACAATTCACACATTGACCATTGTAATAGCTTATCGGGGTTTTGCTAGCCGAAGGTGATGTGATGACAATGCTAATAAGATCCCTAAAGCTATGGGGCGGATCACAATGCATTTTTAGAGGCTATATGGTTATTTTCATTGTGAACGTTGATCTCTTGGTTTAGTGTAAGTTAAGGTTCCCCACTAGGGATTTGTGAGTAGTGGTACCTAGAATGTGATTTCTTTTTGTTACTATTGTAATTTTTCAAATTCAATAGTCTTGAGATGAGATGGCATAGAATCAGAGATGGCAATATCATTGGAAAGGCATGGTTGCTCTAGCTATACGTATTTCTCACATGGACGCCTAGTCAAACTAGCCTGAAACTTGAGCTTTAATGGTTATAGTTTCCTTGGAGATAAAGTCTTTGATGGTTGGGGTGAATACATGGTAACTTCGTATTTGAAGGGACAGACTGATGGTTAATGAGAATGCATAACAACTTTATACAATTAGGTATAGGAAAAATGCTTTTCAGGCTTCAGCCCCCTCGGGTTGGTTGGGTTCACTCACAATGAGTGGGCCCACCTTGCGGACACTACTAGGTGGGCCTCACTCATTGTGAGCGAACCCCATTCAACTCAACGGAGTTGAAGAGAGTTACTCACTTGGTGCCTTCAGGATGATGTGCAAACTAACTGACTTGCTTTTCGTGAACATCGTATCTCTTTATCAAGTAGCAGGTAAACAGTCTTAAAAGAGTGCTATAAAGATATGGATACTCAGTATGAGCTTGAAGTTGCTGAACTTTTACGAAGTAGATGGTTGTTCAGTTGGTTGCTGATGTAGGCCAGATGAGCTAACCAACTAGTAGAACAACCATAATCTCTTCACGAGGAGTTTAACAGAATTGACACGTCTAGGTTTGGAGAGTTGGCAGTTTGCAAGATCCGCAAGTCTGTTCATCCCGGTGTTGCATGATTCACAAACCCTCTCACAGGGGAGGGTTGTTGACGTGGGCAATGGCCTCCCACCTATGGGTCCCACTCATGTGAGGGGCTGTCATCGATTGTATTTCAGGATGTACAGAATTTTTATTGCGACGTGTTTGAGTAAGGAACATTGCCTATAGCTCCATTAGTAATGGGCATCATAATCAAATCGGGGTTGGCCCTATGTGTGGGCCTTCCCT
Organism: Ficus microcarpa; assembly: GCA_025413485.1. Classification (NCBI taxonomy): domain Eukaryota; kingdom Viridiplantae; phylum Streptophyta; class Magnoliopsida; order Rosales; family Moraceae; genus Ficus; species Ficus microcarpa. The sequence goes on along the minus strand of CM046386.1, from coordinate 24,576,624 downwards.
TTATGTGGGACCAACTCCTATTAGATGTGGTGCCCGACATTAGGGAAGTTGGACCCCATTTTTCTTGCCTAAAGCTGCTACTTACTACCTGATGGTGGATGGTGAAAATTGTGAAGGGCGACGACGCAGTCACCATCGGGGTGGCATTGTATAAGAGCTTCTGCTTGTACGGAACCCAATTGGTCGCACTTTTTGTCATGTGTTAGCTCTGTTCTATCGCCCCAAATACGGAGATAAATCAGCGTTGATCCCTATCAGCGCTCTTGTATGATAAAATAATAAACTGTTGTTATTTTCCCCACTCAATCTTCAACTAATCTTAGATCGGACCGCTAGAGGCATGATGACTTTTTCTGTAAAGGAAATGTAACAAAAGTGGGAAATATAACGTATGTTGATGTGTCGATTAAGAGAAGAGGCACCTTCGTAAAACTGTATGCAGAAGTTATCCGAAAAGCTGGGGCGCTTCATGAGCTCCCAGCTCAGCAATAGATAGGGCCCACCCTCTATCTGTTGTGGAGTTGGACGCTCGTGATATCTCCTAAATTGTCCTTTTTTAATTATTTTTTTATTTTTTAACTACAATTTGCTGTCAACAATTTTATTTGAGTACTTGCTGTTGAAATATTGAGACGAGCATGGAAAATGTTGGCAGGGTACGGAAGACGATGTTGTGAATTGGTTACACGGTGATGGACTATGGAAAATGGCAGAGGATCCATACGAGCCGTTGTGGATCAAAGGAGGCGGTCACTGCAACTTGGAGCTTTATCCTGATTACATCCGCCATCTTTGCAGGTTCATCCACGAAATGGAGAGCATTACCACCAAGATTCGTCTCAAGAAGATACAACAGAATCTAGGTTTGCAAAAGAGATCTAATAACGCGTCGGCTGCCACGACACGCAGGTGCTGCATGATTAAATGCTGGCGACCTAAACTCCCCAAATGCTCGAGACCAAGGTGTGGCACATGCTCCTGGCGGCCCAAATGCCCCGAGTGCTTGAGACCACCCAGCTGCAGAAAATGCTGCTGGAGACCTAAATGCCCGACATGCTCGTGCCCTACATGCTCATGCCCGACATGCTCGTGCCTGAAATGCTCGGGGCCCTGCTGCTGCTGCATTCCATGTTTTCAATGGAGACGCTGCTGCTGCAGCTGCAGCTGCAGCGGTGAGTGTTGTGGTGGGACGGGGACGGGGACAAGCGAAAAGCAGGACGGATGATGGTGGCGAACGTGTATAGATTGGTGATACTTAGCTAACACCCTTCTAATCTTTGTGCAGTAATGCAAGAGGAAGTAGTTATTTGAATAGTTCTTGATGGTATAATTGAATATTCACCTTGTTTTCCTTTCTCAATTCTTTTTCTTTTCCCAAACTTCAATTTTACACAACTTCGCTGAAGATATAGTTATTATTATTTCTTTTCCTTTGAGCTATATGCTCTCCTTATCATTTCGAAGTTCTGTGGAGCCATCTGGTTTCAGAAGGAAAGTTGCACAGAAAATTATGGCCTTCGGAGCAGTATGATGTCGTTTGCTGATTGGGGTTGTCGTTTTGAACTACCCTTAACCATGGATCAAACCATTAAAAAATTAATCCATCCATCGAGACCACTTACAGGACAAAAGTACATTTCTCATCATAAGTTTACCATTTTACTTTATAAAAGACAAACTAATGCCCCGTTTGGATGAGTTGGAAATTGCATTCAAATGTACGGCTATGTTTGCCTCATTATCTCATTTTAATTCAAACTCTACTTTTTTTTTGTCTTTTTTTTTTTTTAAGTTTTTGTCTTTTCTGAAAATTCAAAAAAATTTATTATTACAATTAAAATATTTTAATTTAAACTAACCAACCAAACAAACCCGTAATTTGCGTTGGTTTACCATTGGATTAAAATGTTTGAATTCAGATTTTCACTTTCTACCCATTTGTACCACAAAAAAAAATTTTTTTTTTTTTTTAAATCTTTTCATGATCTAAATGTTACCTTTAACAAAAACTATCTAATTTACTTAGACGATTCAAGTTCTACATTGAATGCAACCGTTCAAATACGAACTACAGTCCAACATCGTATGCAATCATTTAAATGTAACTTATGATCGAAACGGACAGATCAAATTTCTAAGAACATTTTTGAGCTGTTCCATATGAGAGTTTTCTCATTTGTCGAAGTGATGGGTATTTTCTTTCTCAGTTGAGCCAGGAGATGTTAAAGGGAACAAAGTAAGCAACTCTGGCTCAGAGTATCCTGGTCTACCCCTAGGTGATGGGTGCAAGTAAAACCTCCTCTCTTTAATGGCTTTCTCTTCCTCTTTGCTGTTCAAAACACCTTCACTTTTCTCATTCTTCTCTTCGCCTATGTTGAGTTTGGACATTTTTGTGGAGGGAGTTCCTTGTGAGCCTAAGAGACGACTTGGGCCTGGCTGGTCAGTGGGTGACGAAGCTGGCCTGAAATGGAAATTGGGCTTTACTATTTCAAGTTTGGGCCTCATGCACTGCCTTCTTTCTTGGAGTTTGAGCCTCTTTAGGCCCATTATCTTGCTATTGTTGCCTTTTGTGGACACATCTTGTTGGGCTTGGGCTTGGTCTTGGTCTTGGGCTTCATTGTTGGGCTCGGATGGGCCTGTCAGTCTCTGTACAACCTCTCTGAAAGAGTTTGTGTCTGTCTTTACAAATGTGGTCAAGGGCTTGCAACCAGCTGCGACTTGGGTCAATGCTGATTTTTCCATGATTAGTTATTTCATTTGGAGATGACTCTTTTCTATTTCTTGAGGCTTTGAACCTGGAAAAAAAAAATAATAATAAAGTTAAAAAAAAAAAAAACAAAAACAAAATTTCACATTTGAAGTGGTAAAGTGGCTTTAAATGAACAAAAAGGGAATTGATGGTGTCCTCACACCCTTTGTCCCAATAAGTCATTTGGTTGGGCCCATTGGTTCCACCAATAGGGTGACAAGGATTCTGACCTTATACATTCACCAGTTAACAGATCACAGGCTTTAAGAGCAAGCAATGCATAATATTTCTTATCAAAGATTAGACATTACATACGTCATGACTTGAATTTGAGACTTGATACGATCGAAGATACTAAGCTGAGAGTTAGATAAGAAAAAGGCATTGGTTTTGGACCTAATTAACATTATACCAAAATCTAGCAAGCGAAAGTGTAGGCCAAAATCAAGTATGCAAGCATGCAAGCATTACTTTGTTATTAAGAAGATAGAAAAATATTGAATTTCATATCTATTGTTTATTTTATTTGTTTGTTTTCTTTTTTTCTTTTTTTCAATTGTTGTTTTCTTATAGTCATTAGTATTTTCGACTTGAAAAGATGTGAAGGGAGTTGGCAAGGGTTTTAACTCATTAGAACCTTTGAATGAAGTATCTCTAGATTAATTTTATTTTTGAAGACGTCGAAACATATATAGTCACGTGATAAGATACGAAGCAAAAATATGACAAAAATGAAATGAAAATATAGGAAAGATGACTTGGTAAAATTAGGACAATTATGCTCAATAAGTTTAAAAACGTCAGAATTTCCCCTTATATATGTCTTCCATTTTATTTGCTATAAAAGTAAAATAAAATAAAATAAAACCCCGTAGCAGAAAGCATTTTATGCCGTCTTGAAAAGCAAGATCACCTATATCATGGGCAAGAGTTAAGGAGCCATGAGAAATGGTACTTCAATTAGGGTGTGTTTGGGGTAGTTTTTAACGATTTAAGTTTTTACTAAACCAATATTAGCTTTGAACCAACTCAAACTTATAATAGAAACCCAAAAATCTTATCTAAGAATAGCCATACCATCTAGAGGCATTTAAAAAAAAAAATTAACTTTTAATGTTACAACTTTTGCAACTAAAAACTAAAAGACACAATAAGCATTATAAAATCATTAAGTTACAATATTCAATTTGCTTCGTGCAATATTAATGTGAATATTCATATTTTTGTCACCTAAAACTATACAAATACATTCAAGTTCAAAAAATATATATATATATATACAAATACAAATACATATATATATATATATATATGAATATGTATATCTTCTTTTGAGCATAAATATCGTTTTGGTTTATGAGTATTTTTTTTTCAAAGTTTTGTTCAATTATAAGGTTAGTATTAAATGGTTTATGTCAAATAAAAACCAAGACCTAAATCCTCTCTAAAGGGTTTATGCACTAAATAGGCACAAGAACCATGAAGGAATAGGTTTTATGATCCTCTTCGTAATCGCAAATTCACAAAAATTAATATGAAACATGAGAATACAATTATTCAAAGTATAAGATAATCTCTAATCTATTTCTGCAATTTTCAGGTTCTTATTATCTTTTTCAATGAAAAACGTAATGTCATTTATTATAACTAAAGCAATTCCCCTAACAATATTTTACCTCTCTAAAAAAAAAAAAAAAAAAAAAAAAAGAGCAAGTATGAACATACCTCAAAGACCCTCTATTGAACCTCCATTAAAAATCGTCAAAAATTTGAAGAGAACAGAATAGAAAAGGGAAAGTGAACCGCAAGAACAAAGAGAAGTTCGAAGAAGAAGAAGAAGAAGAAGAAGAAATTGAAAAAAAAAAACAAGGTTTAAAAAAAAATAGAGAGAAAAGTGACAAGTTTAAAAACCGAATTTGAAACCTAATTTTGTTTGAGGGTTTAGAAGCCAGTTAGGACAAACAAAAAGTGACCTCCAAAAAGGCAATTGGGTCTTTGCCACGTCACATGTTTGTTATAAAGGTCAAGACTCCATGTCCACTTTCCCACCCCCAAAAATAACTGCCAAATTTGCCTTTTGCTTTTTATGAGACTCTTTAGAAACAAGCTCTTTCTTTTTGGAAGGACAAAATCTCTTACTTGTAACCACTTATGACTATGTCAACTCGATTGATGACTTGAGAATATATATATATATATATATATATAGTTATAGTTATATACACGCATATATATATGGTTAGGTGTTTCCTGAAATTTTCATCGTCTCCCTATGAAATTTGAATGTTCTTATTTTCTTAAGGAGAGCATAACTCAACTTGAATTAGTAGGTATCTGATACAATCGTAGTCCTTTACTGTGGAAGTTCGTTGGAAGATTTTTATGAGCTATGATAGACTTTTCTGGCATATCAACTCAACCAACTCAACTCAAACTTTTTTTTGTCTTTTTCTCAAAAAATTTTTGTCTTTTTCTCAAAAAATTTTTTGTCTTTTCTGAAAATTCAAAAAATTTACTATTCAAACTTAAAAATCTCAATTCAAACTACTCCACCAAACTCCCCCTAAGGGTCCGTTTGATGAATGAGTTTGAGTTGAAAATTTTTATTAACTTTTTAGAAAAGATAAAAATTTTTTTAGAAAAAAATAAAAACTGAGATGAAAATTTTGAGTTTAAACTCAAACGCCAAACGAGGCCTAATATCTATAAGGAAGCGTCTACAGTAAGATTCTTTCTTTTATATTATTTGGTATAATTCTTGTTAATCATTGAATATTTTTTAATGATATAATTTCTAACCGTTTATCTTATAAATTTATAATACACAACACAAAATTGTTTTAATTATATCAAATCATTGAAAAATTAATCCAACGATTAAAATGATAATTCTCACCAATTGTGCTAAATAAGAGATCCAAGTATCCAACATTGAAAAATACAGCACCTTAAAAAATAGTTATAGGGAATATTCTTGAAGTCGGATGACTTATTCATCTCTAAGAAAGTAATGTTCATTACTCATTGTAACGTTAATGTCAAATACTTTCATGTCATAAGAATTGTTGCCAAAAGCATATGTTCTATCTTCGCATGAGAAAATTCAATTTTTTTTCCCTTCTCAAATCTACATGTATTTTCATCATATCAAAAGATAACCACTCTAGAAATAAAAACATTCAATTTGTCTCAACAAAATATTCAGGGAAACAAAAAATTTAATCCCCCTCTAAACAAAATTCTTGTCTCCCCTAGTTGATATTGACAATGTACACATACGGGGTCTGTGTATGATCCTTTTAGGAAAATCATTCTTTCAACATAATAGATTAATGATTAAAGAATAATTAACCTAAATAATCCTTGAACTCTTTATAAGGTAACAATTTGATCTCTATTTTTTTTTAATTTTGACCAAGACGACCCCAAACTCTCTAAATGTTGACAATTATAATCTTTTTTTTTTGTTCAAATCCGTTAAATTTTTAACAAAATAAGACATGTGTAATACATGCGACATACTTTTTAAGGGTATTTTAGTAATATAATAATAGTTAATTTAACAAAAATAAAAAATCATAAAATTCCTCCCTATCTCCTTTCTCTCTCCTCTCTCTCTCTTCATTTCTCAAAAGTCAAATTGTCAAAACCCAGATCACGATACCGGCAGGGGGCGGCGATCGGCGATGGAGAAGAAAGGGGGGTGAGTTCAGCGGCGCGGGGTGGTTGGGCTACTTTGGGGCTACGTTCGGTGAACGGAGCCTCATCTCTTCCGCCGACGACGCCCTCTCCGACGTCCGCACCCTCGTTTCCCTCGGCGAGAACCACCGCCTTGTCCTCTCCTGCCGCCGCTCCACCTTCCGCTTCCTCTCCAACTCTGTCACCGTTTGATTCGTCGTCGTTTTGGGCTTCAAGACCTTGTTTTGTCTCCTCTCCATGCTCCGCTCCTCCGGCTGTCGCAGCGGTGCCGGCCATGTGGTGGTGCAGAGGGACCGGAGTCTCAGAGGGAAAGGGGTCGTCGCTGCTAAGAGAACGGAGTCTTTGAAGGCTTTGAGTAGGTCGTTGTCGGCGGCAGCGTAGGAAGGTGTTCTTGGTGGGTCTGTGAATGAGAGTGTTGCTTTCAGGAAGAAGAGGTTGCCGAAATGGTGGCCAAATTTGGAGCAAAATGAAGATTCTTTTTCTTTATCAATGGTGGACAATCAGGACTACCAGAGAGGCGCCGATAGATTGATTCAAGGTTCGTTGCTTCTTCTGGGAAATTCTTTCTTTCTTTTTTTTCTTTTCTTTTCGAGAAATATATGTATATATGTGTATGTATTAATGTATGTTTTAGAGAATCATGGTTAAAGTGGGCAGAATTGCATTAGAAATAGAGAAATTTTAGGAATTTAAATGCCAAAGAAGAAAAGTTGAAAATTGATTGGGAAAATGTTTAAGATGATCCATGTAAATTAGATTCTTTGTATAATTTAGGTATTGATTTTTCCTTGAGTCTCTCCTTTATTTATTTATTTATTATTATTACAATGTTTTTGGTGTGAACGAGGGTCTTTTTATCTTTTCATGATTAATTGAACTTATGTGATGTGTCACATAATTTATTCTGTTAAAAATTTAACGGGTTTCAATGAAAATGATTATAATTGTCAATATTTAGAGAGTTTAGGATTATCTCGGTCAAAATTAAAAAAACTAGGACCAAATCATCACCTTGTAAAGAGTTTATGGATTATTTAGGCTAATTACTCTAAATTAAAATAAAAAATGTATATGTTATTTATTCATAAGTGTTGGGGTCCTTGGGTTCCATTTTAAAAGGTTAACTTATTATGAGGAGGAGTTTCCATCTCAAGAGTTTACACCATGGATTTTCCGACTATCGCAATCTCTCCAAATGCCACCATTCTTTATATGACTTTTCTCCAAGGCGACCATCGCAATCTCTCCAAAGGCTACCATTCTTCATATGACTTTTCTCCAAGGTTCATCTTGTGCGTATACCTGGCTACATCTAGAATCTGACTCTGATATCACTTGATATGATCATTTCGGTTTCATCCTAAAAGCTTAACTTATTAGGAAGAATAATCTAAATCCTTTTGAACCCATTTCTAATTCTATGTTTAATTAATATGAGACTTTTTTATTTACACATAGTCGACAAGAAGTTCAGTCCTCTTAAAAGGATCATATCGGAAGCTTTTATATGTGTGTGTGTGTTGATTATATTTTTTGATGCAAATATAAATTGTGAACGAGGAATGAAAATATTAATAATGACTACCCTAAGTTCAATAAGAAAGCGAGGAACAAATTTACAAATTTGTAACTTTAATTTCATATTTTTTTTCCTACAAATAAAAATTAAAAACACGTGTTTATTTGATAACATTAACTATCCATAACCATTTATAAAAAATATTTGAATTTTCATGTCCTGTCTATTTTGATCATTTTAACTATTTAACTGTAATTATTATATTTTACAGTTTACCAAACACCATGATAGTGCTTTTTAAACCGACATACACTTTTGAAATTGTAGTTTACCAAAACTTTTTCTTTTGTTCTTTCAAAATCCAGAATAATACCAAACTAGCCCTATATCTACTATTTGCTGAAGTCAGAATATGAAGTGAAGCATTTTTTTTTCCCCGTTATATTGTACATCAAATCAAACAGAAGGATTTTCCATCTATCTAAAGTTGGCTGGTAGATATTATTGCAAACAAAATTCCAAGTCTTTCATGATCACCAGAAATACAAGAAACATTTTTGAATGGAGCAAAAACATTACCACCTCACCACAGGTACGACTTTGTCCAATTATAATTGCAGTTATATCCCTGTATATATGAAAAGGTCTTGTATCTGACATCCGGTCACTTGTAACTCTTTATTTAAAACTTATAATAATTGATTGATTTATACTTAATTTTTTTTATTTAAAATATTATGACGTGATATAAATTGAAACTCGTTATATTAGAATCACTTGATTTTAGTACATGTACAACAAAAAAAACATTACAAATGCCGTGTAAAAAGGGATATATAATTGTTGGCATTTATTGCCCTTCACTAGCAAATGTCTACTCTAGCCAACTAACAACAAACTAAATGCTCCACTGTACTCATTTATTGAACCTTTACTTTCAAATGGAGATATTAATGTTCGTCCTTTTTATTTAAATAAATACATAATTGTTCATAGTTATTTGGGATTTATATCATTTATTCTCATGTGGTGGGTTCATATTCAAAAATTTGAATGTTGGCCATCTAATTTAGTCTAAAGGACATTGCATATTCTATGCAATTTTCTCGTGATTGATTTAGAGGGCTACCAAATTTGTCAAATTTAAACGGCGCGTCAAGTGACTCTGCACCAGAAATGGTAAAGTTGAACTATATTCGATCTAGAAGAAGAAAAAATCAATCTCACTTGTAGTCTATATAGCTCTCAAATTATAGTCATTTTTATTTTGCACCTAAAACTTTAAAAAACTCTCGTTTTATCTTTCAAATTTTGACTTACTCCCATTTAATCCATTTTGCCGATTTTTTTAAATAAAAAACTGACCCAAAAAATGGAACTAAGTGCGGTAATATGGTCTTTTCTGTTAGTTTTTAACTAAATTTCTGATAGAAAGACCGTATGATTGTACTACTTTTTTTTTTTTTGGATTTGTGGGTAAATAACTTTTTTTAAAGGAGTTTTTTAATGACCAACAAAAATTATGTAAAATTAGGAAAATGACCGTCTTAAAAAAATAACTACTATTAATATGTATTTTTCACTGATTATTATGATTAATCACTGATTAATTGTGATCAATCATGGATTGATGTGATCGTTTTGCTAAATAAAAAAAATTAGTTGTATATTTAAATAAATGTTAAAAATTGACCATTTATTTAATTTTTCCGTTTTTTTTAAACATAAATTGTAACAGAAATGATTAGATGAAATTAATTGAAAATTTGAGAAACAAATAAAAGTTTTTAAAGTTGGAAACCCTATGTATTAAGGAAACACAAATGAGAATAATAAAAAACAAAACCAAACAAAAGTGCACAATTCAGAGGTGGGCAGAACAGAACACCAACTTTTCAGAGTTTAAAATTCTGCAGCGAGCATTGTCTGACCTCTCTGTACGGTTAGCTGTACAATGCGGCAATCATAACTACTTTTTGCTAAATGATAACTACTTGATCAGATGCCTAACGACCTTTCTTTTGGGAATGTTTAAGATAATTTACCACAATAAAAATTGCAGTTTTTAAAGATGTAGATTAACTTTTCTATAAGATGATTTATAGACGTTCTCATTAACATTTATGTAATTCAACACTACTTTAATTAATAGATCAGATAATTAAAATATAATTTTCTATCGTTGAAACTCCACAATTATATATATGTTTGTGATAGGAATCCGTGTTCTGTTAAGGATATAAGAAATTTAAATTACATATCGTAAAATTATAATAATAATAATAAACAAATAAATATATTGAGCTTTTAAAATTAAAATATCACTCATAGACATAAAAAATTATTGAAATACTTTATTTTATAAGTTAATCTTTTAAAATGAAAATACAATTTCTTAGAACGAGGTTTTGCTTTCCACTAAAATTCAAAAGCTGATAGTTCAGAGAATATGACAATAAAGGATAAAATTAGTACTTTTATTTCCCCCATAATATTCTCTATTTTTCTTTTCTTTTCTTTTTTTTTTTTTTTTTTTTTTAAAACTACATAACGGAATCTTTCAAAAGAAACTTGTCAATTTGTTTGGACATGTTTTTTTACCATGAATTTTATAAATTTCTTTTGGCTTTTAAATTCCAGAACAACAAAACGATCTCTTCCTAAAAGAATTGATAAATAATGGTTGTTCTGAGTTAATCAAACTTTCTATCATCAAAACAGATTAAAATAACATTCAAATATCATTCAACAAATATTAGTAACGGTAACATTTCTGAGAAAACATTCAACAATTTAAAATAATGGTTGTTTTGGATTTATCAAACTTTCTATCATCATAACAATCATACATCTGCATATCTTTCATATGTTAGTAACTCCTTTGGGAAAAAAAAAAAAAGTTCGTAACGGTAAATTTGTTAATTTATCAGATTATTATTATTTATTTATCAGATGATTTCTCACCCACATAAATCAATACTAAACAACCTTTTAAAAAATGGTCACACACGACAATAATTTACTAACTGCTCCACCATAAACACAAAGAATTTGAATCCCTCACTCCTACATTCAAAATATTAAATAATAAATAAATAGGGGGATTTGCAAGAATGTTATAAATTTCGCATCTTCTTTTAATTTTATCCATTGTAAGAGTAAAGTTGATAATTTTACCATTTCATAACATTTAATTAGATATTTGGAAAAATATCATAAATTCTTCCTGAACTTTGTCATTAGTATCAATATGCCCCATGAATTATGAAATGTACCTATTGTATCTCCTGAACTTTAATATGTGTGTCAAGTTAACCCCTCTGATAGTTTCTGTTAGTTTTTCCATTACATTTAATGTCAAAGTGTCCTCTGAATTTTGTTTTGCGTCAAAATGCTCCATAATCTTTAATATATGTGTCAAAATACCCTGTGATCTTTAATATTTGTGTTAATATGCCTCTGATCTTTACTATTTGCGTTAAAATACCCCATGATCTTTAATATTATATCAAATTACCACATCTATCTTATTTTAATTATCTAATATTGTATAATTACCGAATAATTATTAACTTTTTTAGAATAGGTAAAAAAATTATTTT